>JAHWFP010238263.1:0-22422 GCA_023313725.1 Lithobius niger | reverse complement strand
GAACATGGGAAGGATAAGTGTCTCTGTCTGATTTTATTATTTATTTTAAAGAACTAAGCATTACCTAATGAATAACGTTCAGGTGCACGGGTATAGCTGCGAGTACTGAGGCGTCAGATTCGATAGGCGTCCTGGTTCCAGCTGTATATCGCTGGCTTCGTACAGACCCGGGTTCGATACTGGTGATGGAAAGTGTAATATGTGCGTATTTTTCTCCGGTTGTATCCTGGTTGCACGAGGGTGTCCTTCCTCCCTCATGCGGCAAAAAAAACCAACTGTAATAGTGGTGGTATTTCTTCCACTTAACATCTGCGGGTTTTTGGGTGGGTGGTTGCCACGTCTATTTCTATTTCTGCCATTTTTGGGGCAAAAGCAGCGTTTCGGCATGGTGAAGGGTCAAAGTTGGCACTTCGCGAGTTGGGCTGTAACGTTATCCGTGTTGCCGGAAGGCAGGCTGCAGGCTTGGCGACACCATGCTGGGAAGCATGAAACTGAGCGAAAATCCGGCAAAAACGCTAGCCAAAATGTTAGGAGGAACATAAGAGAAACAGCGCCCCCCCCCCTTTCCCCCAATTGTTTCCTTTATTTTACCTAAATGAACTGAACCTTGAATTAGGTTGCAAATGGCACTCTGAAAACTAACGAGTTAAAGTCCGGCAGTGAACTCGGCCCAAAAATACATAAAAAAATGACCTCCAGATGCGCTTGCTAATCATTAACTTGCGTTCTGTAATGATACTTACACTATAAAGTATCATTGCATAATAAAAGTTGTTACTTTACTTGCACAATAGTACCCAGAGAACCCAAGCGTGTTTACATAAAGACACTTCTGTTATTGCTACGTTATTTTGGTCCTTACCTTTCTTTTTTTCATTTTCCGCGTTCAGCGATACTAACTTGTAAAACACTCCATTCAGTTTCATTTTATCGCCACACGTCGAACATACTTTCACCGAATTCATTGCGCCTGAATATTGCTACTGTCTTTTCCACGTATTCAACAAATTTTCGAATGGAGGAATATCACAATTAACGCCTGCTATTATCAGATGACGGAAATGCACTATCACGTGATAAATTTGGTAACTTCGGGCGATCCCAAGTATGAAATCAGTGTACTGATTGACATTTGTAAAAGTACTAGTCATTTTCTATTGTGGGCACAGCGTAACTTGATTCCTGCAGTATGTTATGAGCGGGTACATCTTCCTGGAGGGAGCGGCTTTAATCGACGGCCGCCATTGTTTTTGTAACCATCTAGGATATCAACAAGGTGCTCTGCTATCGAAAACATACAATCGATTATCTGCATTCGTTCTGGGGCGAACTCAAGTTAGGCCGCGGACACTATAGGCAATGTTGCAGAGAAAAAAAAAGAGTAAATAAAATTGTTTTTAAAATAACATGTATTGGTTGCGAACTCGTACCCAGGAATGTGAAACACGTGAGTTGAATACACAAACGACAGCTTAGCCCACTCGGCCACGACGTCGCATTGGCGTGCCGAGTATAAAGGTGATACAGGCCACACTTTTTGCACCAAGTCACCGCATTTGTTTGTGTCTCGTCGCACAGCAAGACACAAACGGCCATGGTGACTCGGTACAAAGAGTGTGGTTTTGATTAATTTATGAGGGCCAAACGAAACATTTGCCCCAAAAATGGTATGGAAAAACTTTCTTCAGCTGATCATTTTAGGTAATTCTAGTGTAACATGAAGCAGGTCGGTGAGGAGACACCTATTCTTCCCATAAGCCGACTCTTGTCTTAGCTACTGAGAGAGCGTGTTATCGTTAATGAAAAGATTGCCTTTTTAAAAAACCTTTTCACACCTGTTCAGTGTCTGGGCCCCAACTTACGCCCACAGGCAAACCAATGGTATCGTGATGCGAGAAAACCTGACAATTCTTCCATACCACTTCCCCAATACTGCTGCCAAGGTCCGGGTGTTAATTAATTTTTCTCGGGACCTATTGTTCCTTTCTCCCCTCCTTCGACCATTGTCTCCTCCTTCGTTTCCTTGACTTTGGTGTTGCGTGTCAGTGCTTGCAGTGTCTCAACATATCATTAAAGCGTGGGTCTGAACACCGAGGTTTTCCACACTGGAACCCGGGGTCCGAATCAATGTCTCAAGTCACGAGTTCGACTCTAGGATTCGAAAACAGGTGGCTGGCCCAGTGTGGAATGGTCGTGGCTGGAGCGGCTGGAGGTGGGTCAAAGTTGGCGAGGGAATTTCACAGCGTGAAGGTACAAGGCAGTTTGTAGGACACTCAATACATTAGAAATATGGCAACTAATGATTAGCCTCAGCATGATGTTATACCCATGGGTGTGAGGAGAGAGCCCTTGAGGTGAACGTTGAAAAACTCACCCGACGGAACATGACTAGGAAAATTCTCTATTCCATCCAAAAACTGACACCAGGGACACGCTAAAAAATCATTGCCATTAGTAAAAAAAAACAACATGTGGACGATGTAGTGGGAGGGGGGGGATTGAGGCTTAATGTAGTGTAGGGTTTTTTAGTACGTATGGGAGCGGCCCCAATGCCAACCCCACAGTTAAGGACCAAGCTCGAAAATGTGTCGTGGTGGTAGTCAAGGGGTTGCGGGAATTCCAAATTAATCTTAAGAGATGGAACAAGGCTGGTAGTCGTGGAATGTCAACGGCATTAGGCTAACTTGGGAAAATTTGGATTAGTTAGTTTCGGGAAAATTTAGTTTAGTTAGTGACTGCTAAACTAAGTAGCTACGGGGTAGCAGTGCTGAACTTGCAACAGGGTTGATCTGGTTTGAATTTAAGTTCGGGGATTGGGGAAATTGGGAAAAATTCTAATTATAGGGCCGAAATTACCTTTAGATGCGGGGAGTTGGAGAGTTGGCGGCGGATGGAATTTTAGGTTAATACCTAATTGTTGGGAGCACCCGGCGGAAGATCAAGCGAGCTCAAGCGTTACAATTGATGTCAAGCATTATGTACAGACAAATCATAGCTATGTATTGTTACAACAATTGATCAAATAGGATTATTTCAACTAACAATGAGTATTAATTTTGGAGGACAATGGCACATTACAATTTGACGTCATGTGGACTTCGGGCTTGGCAGATTTCACAAATGACGTCATCAGCGTAATCTTGCTAGGGTGGTCCAATTCCAACGTTGAAATCCTGAATTAAACTCGCAAAAGTAGATAACTGAAAAGGATCCCCCTCCTCCCCATGCCCAACATGTTATTACCACCTGCAAAATATGCCTGAGAAGCAAATTTTCTTTGCACAGGTTAATGGCAGCTAGTGACATGATTCATTCTCTTTTAAATAATTTGCTGCCTGTTGCTATTGTTGTTTTATAGCGAGAGAAAATAGAAAACTGACGGAAGTATTGCTTTTGATTGGGACCAGACTGATGCTTATTTCATCCGACGGTTTAAAGAACAACAAGCTTTGATTTCCGTCCATACAGATACATATTTGGCCTTTATCAAAACCTTTAGTTCCTACACACATGAGCTGCAGCGTGTCCGCTTTACATGCACAGTGACAACTTCATTAATGGAAGCTGAAGTTTTGATAAAGACCATACATGTTATTATATGGTCGAAAATTAAAGCTCCTTATTCTTTAAACTGAGGGTGATGTCAGAATCCTCTGCCCCAAACTAAAAGCATTATATGTCTCCACATTACAGGTATTTTATTACGGGAGTACAAATTCGTAGCTTCCACTGTATTGCTAAATCAGGAATCTATTACTAGAGGTTGCCTGCCACTTGTATGAGATGATTAGAGGTATGCGCCACATCTTCAAGGGTAATTTTATAGTCCTTTGTTTTTAAACAAATGGTGTTTCAAAGTAATAATACAAAATAAACACGCAGAGTATCATGTAGGACCTGGGTAGCTACTGTGTCGTCTGCTATCCACCTTCTTCCATGCACCGGGACAGTCTCGTCCACAGCGAGGGTGTTAATCCTCGCTGGCCGGAAGAGTACGGCACTAGCAATCTGGGTTAGAGCGTGATACTGAAGCCCACACGTGTCTAGAAGGAAACTCTGGAATCTTCTACAATCTTTTCCAATTTAGAGAGTGGTTGCCGTGAAGCCCGAGGATTTAAAGGATAGATAAACTCAGTTGTTAATGGAAGCGAAGACAACGAAAATGTGGTAACTGTCCAAGTAGCTTGTTAATACGACACTTTTCAAACATTAGGGCCACAAATCTCACAAGTAATCATCGCCGACTACTCGCTCTTGCATTATTTAGGGTACAAATCAAAAAGTTTCTATGTTGCATGTACGACAGTAACTTGCCTTTGTTGTATCAACGAGGGATGGTCCCTTTTAACTTAAACTTCTGTTGATATGAACCACATAGACAGCAAGTTTATAAGTCGAAAAGTCGGCATACAAGATTTGATAGTAGGCGATGCTCATCATCCATCATTAGGCGTCCTTTTCATCTTTTTAGGCCTAACCGAAAAAGATGAATTCCTTTTTCGGTTAGGCCAGTGTCGCATAGAAAATGGCGTCGGCTTCTTGGGTGACAGGCTGCCTTGCACCAGTTTGTCTTAACCTGACGACATCAGAAAAGAGAAAAAATAAATGGTTTGCCCCCCTGTGTAACAACTCGAGCGAGTTATTTTAATCGTTAGAACAATGAAGGGCGATATGAAAGGTATACAATAATGAAAAAACGAGAGTCTTGTAACCCAACTTTAAATTCCATAACTACTTGCCATAAATAATTGTTTTTAAAAGTCAGTTATTAAAAGGCACACTAGTACAATTCCGCTAGTGTGGTACCTCTCAAAGCTTGGGCTAAACCCTAAATGACTGCCCAACACACATTAAGCGTTTGGTTGAGGAAGTTAAAAGTGGGTACGATGTTGGGGCTTAAACACACTGAACCACAATACCCCATCTGTCAAGAAAGGAGAGAGAGGAGTATTTGTTATTACATTAAATATGTTTAATAATCATTAAGTACACTTCATTGATAAATATCATCTCAGATGCAATAAATAGATAATTATAAATGATATTAGTTTCTTACAACAAAACATTTTAAGCAGCTTAATTAAAAATAAATTAGCTGTCAAATAACATTAGAAGATTAGAGTCGGACCACTGAAAAAATAACTCGGCGCGCGTCGAATATCGCCCAATTTTTACTTTATAGATAGGTGCACCTTGCCGACAGTCGAATTTAATCTAGCCCAGACATGGTGGCGAATTCAACTTTGTTAGGGAAGTGCGGTAAAACTTGTCATAGTCAAGCTCTGGCGATAGTTTAAAATATCATAATTGGATGTACCGGATGATGAAATAGCAAGGGCTTCAGCAATGTACGGCAGGGAGGTGAGCTTCTTTCATGAACTTCACACCACGGAGGGCATGGAGCACTGCTGCACGGGAGTGCAATGTGGGACTATTCGGTTAAGGAACGGTGTATTGGTCGAAGATGTCCTGGATGTTGTTGGAGTGCTTGGCATTGCTGGGCTCCTGGTGGTCGCAGAAGGCAGCACAGATGTTTAAAATGTGGTCTGAGAGGTCACGTTCGGCGTTTCTGCACTGCAAAAACTGCGGGACTCTCTCTGTGATCATCTGGCTCTTCCTGAAGTGATCCCGGCTAGGGACCATCCTGGGGCTGTTGGACCTGGTGGATCTACCCCACCTACTGCAATGGCTGGTGGATGGTTAACTTAGCAGCAGCCTCATTGGAGCAAAGATTCTTTGTCACGGTCTGCGATAGCCAGTTCGCCGCCGCACTTCAAGTGTGCTGCAGTGGAAGTGAATCGGTTCTCCCCCTTATCTATGGTTAGTGATGTTGTGGAAGTACAGCCAGATGTTGTTGACATGGTGATTAGTAGTGAGAGGGAAAATATGGCTGTGGTTGTTGATGTGCCAGTGGTAAGTGAGACCTGTGAGAAATTTGTGTCCTGAATGTGTGGTTTCTGGTGTTAAGGTCCCACTGTGTGCTACTCAAGATAATTATGTCCCTACGCAAGACGTGTTGGCCAGTATTGGGGTTGAAGGCGCCCCTAGTGTGGAGGCCAGTGCACGTGAGAGTGGTCTGACCTGTCACGTGACCATTGGGCTAGTGAATGTGGTGTCATGTGGCGAGGTACCTCAGAATGGTTTGCACAGTGAATCACACAGTCAGTACCTTCCTAAACCACCGAACAGAGCGAACAGAATGCACCACTGTTAGAGACAGTTTGGCTCCAAAATTAACGTCGTGCGTACGCAGTAACGTTGCATCAGCCGTTTAGTACCTTCCGAAATTGCAATCACACCTCATTAAAATCAACAAGCTCAACAGAGCACTCGTTACGTCATACCTTTAACGTGACAGACGTGGCTAGTTGATTGGACCAGGCTACAATAATGGAAGTAACCAGGCGCGAGCAATGCAAAATTGCGAACCATCTGAGGGAGATGGTTGCGGGTGATTGCCAGTGGCGGAGCTTTTGAACATGCACTAGGTACGTAAACAGATTCATTGCTGACGATGGTTAATGTAAGCAGGCCACATCAACACGGATGTAGTAGGGAATGAGCTGAACTGTCACCAACAGTGGTGCGTTTGGTTCGTTCTCTTCGGTGCTTTAGGAAGGTACTGAGTGAATCGGGCAGTGCTGTCTTCAGCTCACTAGCTAACCTAAATTTTGATTCCAGTTGTAATTTTAATGATATGTGTTTTTCTGCATCTAGCGTTTTGGAGGGATAGAACGAGTTGTTGAGGCTCCGGTAACTGCATAATTGTTGTGGTTCTGGCCCATTATCCCTCCCGATTGTAGTGTTTCATTCACGATTTGCGCCTGGAAAGTGAAAGGAGACACGGAGAAAAACATAGAAACATTAGGCTTGAAGGTGGACATTTTGGGGTTCTCTGAAACTATGCTTCCTGCAGGGGTTGTCTTATTTCTGAGTAGTTTTATTGGGATTAGAGACCCGGGGAGTTGGGGGTGTGGGTATATATTAGGAAGTGGAGTCCATTCTTCACTCCCCACCCCCCTGTGCAGAGGAATCGATGCTTGTGTGTTTAGGTCATGGAAGGGTGCAGAGTGGGTTACTGTAGGAGCAATCCAAATTACTGGAAGAATCTAACGCTGGGAGAGGGTGAGATGGGTGGGAATGCCCCCAAGGCCAGTGAAACCAGGGCAGGATTTCAACAGCCATCACTGGCTTTGGGGCAGTCTACAATGTGACAATAAGGGGTCGTATTATTGCTGGATCATTAGATGAGCTAGACCAGACTGGTATACAGTATGGGACCCCACATTTGTCAGGAGGTATTGGGGGACGATTCAAGAGTTAGTCTTGGACCTTTTCATGTGTTCTCTTTTGAGGTCTCTACTAATCTTAGAGGACGTGATCATCTTCTAGTGCCATTGTCCTGGAATGCGGTGGGTAATAGAATCATGGATAAACCCACCTTTCTGGCCCATCCTGCTGTGAGCTGTGGTTTGTTTTGCTCCCTGGTTAGTGAAGTTGGTGAAGGGGAAGGAGGAAGTCCCCAGTAGGTTCCTGCACCATACAGGGGATGCGGTGTGGTAGACCCCCGCAACATTGTGTCCTGGTATTATGGATAGATGCAGGGCCTGGAAACAGTTTCTGCATTTACGCTGTGAGCATAGATGGCTGGAATACATCGGTAATGCACAGGAAACTTGCTTTATCCTCCGCGGTGACCTGCAGAATCCTACGGCTATTGGTCGCAAGGCATTGCTCGAATTTTACCAAGGATGTTTCAATGGTGCCCCGGTCTAGATTCGTGGCCGTTCTCTGTCTTTGCCCCTATTCTTGGCAGGGTTAAGGTACATACGACAGTGAATCGTTATACGCCTATCGTGTTCTTCTCGTGTGTGCATAAGATTTATGATCGAATTTTTATTAACAGGCTGGTATGGCAGGGGAAGGGTTCAGGAAAACTGTACACGGACCAGTTTGGTTATAGGAAGCGCCGGGGTGCTCAAGATGCAGGGCTGTGCAGGGATTCAGAAAGCATGGCCTCGAGAGTGCTTTGTAGTGTCCGTATTCTTGGATATTAGGGATGTCTCCAACATGGTAGAAGTGTCATGGTTTAGGCACTCCCTTGGGTGTCTTGGTGTTATTAGGCAGCTGACGGCTGCTATCGTGGTTCCCCTGGGCAAGCATTGTTTCGCTACCCGGATGGGGGGTGCTTGGTTTGGTGTGCTGGACACTGATAGGGGCCAGCCCCAAGGGCAGTTGCTTGAGCCCTGTATTGTTTGTAGTGGCAATTAACTCTGTTCTCATAGAAATGAGTCTAGCTGTTAATGTCATCGTGTATGCAGAGGACGTTGCAGTTTGGCATGTAGGAAGGATCTGCCTGCTGTTCGGCTTTGGATGAGGTGATTGAAGGTGGATTGCAGGCTCTTGCTGCCAGGGGCCTGTAGTTGTCCAGTGCCAAGACTGAACTCATGATCTTTCCTGGAGGGTAGGCCTTGGAGGACTCGCTTGCTGTTAATGGTTTGTGGTCAGGTCAAAGTCCAAGGTCCAGTACCTTGGGTTTTGGTTTGATCCGCACCTGCAGTGGACGTATGATGTGTGCGCGGTCAGGGAGACAGTCTCAGCTCATCTGAACATCCTGAAATCTGTGGCCAGCTATAACTCCATTGCCCAACGAGGTACCATTTTCATGTTTTACAGGGTGTCTGCGGGCGTGTGCGGATTTCTACATCCCTGTTCTGGTCAGCTCGAAACAGGCGATTGCAAGTGTTCAGGTAGTAATGAATGACAGATTTAGGGTTGTTTGCCATCCACCCCTGTGCATGCATTGCATGTTGAAACGGGGGGAGGCCCAGGTGTTGCTACGTGCTAGAGTTTTCCATGGTTTGCCAGCGTACAACTGCCAGGGGTCGGACTGATCCCTTGGCAGGTATTCTCCACGACTACCTGTTGTTAAGCCAAGGAGCCCCGGATATTGTTGCTTCCCTTTTCCAGCATGTGAGGCTTGCAGAGTTTCCATGGCCAGTGATACCGGACTCTTAGGTATGGTAGCCCATCAATGTGCCGGTCCCCTTGCACCTCGTGCAATCCAGCACGTGGGTTTACTGCGATGTTTGCTTGCACAATGATGTGTATGGGGGGGGGGGGGGTGAGGGTGTGTACCCCACCCTGCAGTTGGAGTATCGTTACACTCTCGATTCTCTCCCCTCTACCTTTATTGGGGAGCTTATTGCTGTATTGGTTGCCCTGGACATTGGTTCTGACTTGCAGTTGTCGGAGTTTTGAATTCTGACTGGCTCGTTGGCAGGAGTTTGTTTTTTCCACAGGTGCTTTAGGGCTATGCACTGCCCACACCCAATTGCGTTTGAGGTAGGATGGAAACTCTTTACCATTTGCCAAAGTGGTCAGACAGTCTCCATTGGTTGGGTGAATGGCCCCGCGGGCTCCTCTGGGAACGAATTGGCAGGCAGCCTCACCAAATAGGATACACTCATTGGTTCGTGTCAGGTGATGTTCATGCTGGGCCCCTAGTAATTGAGCCCGGTGGTGGAGGAAATTTTACAGGGAGAATGGGGCACTGCTCGGACCACTGGGTTTACTGGGCTCAGACTGCTCAGCCTGAATCCCTCTACTGCCTGCCCAAGGCCCTCAAATGGGCAATCCCGCATGGGTGCGAGTGTGATCTCCATGCATACCGGGCACATCTAACTACATGCGCGCCTTTTCCGACTTGGTTGGGCTGGCACGCCTATGTGTAGATGTGAGGGAGGCCACGAAACGGTGCCCCACTTCCTGTTGGAGTTCCCTCTTTGGCTGGATCAGCAGCACTTTATGCTGCGTGGTGGGAGTCAACCCACTGCTGTTAGTTCTAGGTAATCACCCTCACTCAGTTTCTGGTGCTGTTCTCTGCACAAGACCATTAGTTTTTGCAAGGCAACCGGGTGCTTGACTGGTGAACCACGTAGTACCTTGTTCCCACTCCCGGGTACTGTGGCATAGTGCAGTTAACAGGGGTTAAGAGCGACTGTGCTGGGGTTCAGGCTTCTTGTCTCTTTTTTTTTTCAGGCTTCTTGTCTCTTATGGCTGCTTGGTGCTGTGTAGCCTTTGGCGATGTGTTTAGCAGGATTAGGTTTAAGATTAGTTAAGTTAGTTTAAGTAAGCTAGGCATGAGTGAATCGTTTTGCAGAAACCCTAGGCTCAGTAAAGTACCGATCAATAGGTGCTTTACTTATTCTTCACATTTAAACAATGACTTTTGTTCTGTTCTAAAGGTAACTTACTCAAAAGGCTAAAAAAAAAAGGCTTAACAAAAATGGCTTAAAGAAAGGCTCAACAAAAAACCTTTAAAAAGGCTTAAAAGAAGGCTTAATTCACTCATTCACAGCCACTTTGACGATTCTACACTTTTTAACAATGATTTTGATGTTATTCGCTCCCTTTCCTGAAAGCAGTTTTTAAGTTAGAAAACAGAAACGAACTCGTTTTAGGTTTAAGGTCGGTTTAACCAATCCTACGTGAAAATAAGAAAGGAAAGTGACTCGAATAGGCCTTCTATTCGTAGTTTTGCTGTAGTGTTTAGTACACATGAAACGATCTATAAAAACCATGAAAAATAATGAAAACAATAACTCGTATTCTGAAGACTTTATATGCCTCCAACAGCCAACCAAACTACGAACCACTGGAGTAGCCTTAAAAATGGGAGGAAAAAGCAAATAAAAGGTAATATTTATTACTTTATCTCCTGAACTGTCAATCATTCGAAAACTTTTGTAACAACAGTGCGTATTTTCAAACGAGCTATTGCTATCATCAGCTGCTTCAAAAGTAAATACTAATTTTTTTTAATGTGCTCCACCTACATAATACCCAAAGCAAGCCACGGCTGAATGGCGAAATATACGGATAGGCGACCTACAGCTGGCACGGCCTATAAAACAGCCAATCTCGGAGGCCGCGTCGTGACACAGTTCACTCATCATATTTTGTGTCAACGATTGTTGCTGTACATTCCGTCAGGGTTACTTAGTTTACAACGGTTACTGCAAGATAACGACGAAGCAGTAAGGTTTCGTGTGAAAAATTAATATCTGATTACGTAATGACCACTTGCAATGATATCCTTTCTTATGACCTACTGAGTTCTTTCCATTGTAATTGTGGATATTGAAGCATATCCATGGTTTAATAAGGTAAGCCAAATCACTATTTGCACGATGTATAATCTTGGTTTGTCGTAATTAGGCTAGCTTAATAGTCATCGGTAATAATCTTCATTGAAAAACACTCAACTCAATTTGAAGATACTTCAATGTATCGACAAATTCGGTGACGTCGAATTTTGGTGTCTGGGGAAGGTTTTACCTCAAAAACCAGAACCCAAAATCAGGAAAACTCAAACTGTTAACGTTACTTTCGTTAATAAAATAGTACCTTAATGCGGTTAGGCTACTTCCTAAGTGGTAACATCTAAATTCAGCGTGTTTTTCGATGAAGCGATCAACATACGCGGGTGCACGGGTGCTGCGATCACTGGGGCGTCAGATTCGATAGGCGTCCTGGCCCCAATATACATCGCTGGCTTCGTACAGACCCGGGTTGATTTCCTGGCGATGGGACGTGTATATGTACGGGTTTTTCTCCGGTTGTTTCCCGCCCGTTGCACGAGGGTTTTCTCCGGTTGTTTCCCGCCCGTTGCACGAGGGTTTCCTCCGGGTACTCCGGTTTCCTCCCTCATGCGGCAAAAAACAACTGTAATAATGGTGGTACTTCTTCCACTTAACATCTGCCGCCGGGGAATTTGGCTGGGTGGATGCCTCGAGCATCGTCTCTATATATTATTATTATTAATATACGAATAATTAGTAACTGCAAAAAAGCCAAAGACGAAAACAAATTAAAACATGGCACCAACTACTGGTACCACGTTTTAATTTGTTGTCTTCTTTGGCTTTGTGTTATTAATTAATGACGCTGTACTTATCTTTTGCATAAATTTTAGTGTCTGGCCTTAAATTTTCGTCAGACTTGAACGTGGGACTACCGCTATTTGCGTTAATGACCTGTCCACCCTGTCCATGTGCAGTTCGGGACAGCATTGCACAGACCATTTTTTTTCATAGAAAATTTTCCGATCTACTTTTTAAGACTCCCATTTTCAGATTGGGTATTTTAAGAGAGCAAGGCTAACTCTTAAAACATGGGCACACTAAAATCAAAATTTTTTTTTTTTTTTTTTGTGTGATTTTTTTATCCCTCTAATTTAACCTTTTCTGCCTCTTTTTTGCCCATTCCACGTGTGCTTATGTCTTTCTGGGCCCTTCAAAACCGCCACAGCAGATTTAAGGGCATTTTTTTTTTACAAAAAAAAAAGGTAAAAAAAGGTAAAAAAAGGTAAAAAAAAGGGCATTCTCACCCCTCCTTCTGTATGCCACTGCATGTCATGATGAATGGTAACCGTGCTATGGACTGGGGGTCCATGACAGAAAACAGCCACTGGAGAAAACAGCCTGGTAAAACATGGACGTATTAAGGAAAAGGACAGGGGTGGAGTTTGGAGGCGTGAGGAGGGGCACTGGCCCTTCAGACAAGGCAAAAAAGGGATATAAAAAGACGTAACAAATAATTTTAGTCATTTAACATGTTTTCCTGATTTATTTCTCTTTCCCACACCAAAGCAATCAAACGATTATAAGCAAGCAGTTTTACCTCCTCCTTTAATGAAAAACCGACGAAAGGTTTTTTTAATGGCGAAAATTTTAAACCTCTTTCTTAAAAGGGGCATCGTAGTGTTTAATTGCCCCTCCAGAAAAATATTCAACGTATATCCCCAGTATCAGGGCCCAAATGACTCGGCCCTGATATAGAGTGCAAATATAATATCAAAGTACAATAATATCACAGTACAATATGAATACAATACGAAGGTAATCATTGATTAATCATTATTTGATGTTGGGCATGCTAATACAAAACATTATGCTTTAGATAGAATAACACACGTCTGCTGAATTAATGCGATAATCTCTTTTTTCTTTTTGCTGCAGGTGTTAGTGTCGAGGCAAATCTGTGGAATATAAATGTCAGCTGCCCATTACCAGTCAACAGAATGCAAACTGTACCGTACTTGACCTGTTTTCTGTTGGCAACAAGCGCTTTTACTAGTATAGAGGAACTGCTGGCAGAATCATGGACTGCTTACTTGTACGCAGTTATAGGATTTGCCATTATCTGCATTTTTGCCTTGGTTGGGATGACCAGATTCAGTGAGTCTTATGCATGTTAGGTACTTAAGGAATAATTCCGTTGGGAGTAGACCAATACTGTTATATGGGTATCAGCTGGCACTGTCTGTGTGCGATCGTAGTTTGCAACAAAAATGTACGATTATATCACTACTGCCAGTGGAGTCCCCAAGAGGGGGGGGGGGGGACATTGCCCCTGTCCTTTTCACAAAATGCCCATTTTGTAAAATAAAAAGGTTAAAAAGGCCTAAAAATAAAAAAAAAAGTAAAATAAAACGACTTTAAAAACGGCCTAAACAGGGCAAAAAAAGGCCTGGACAAGGAAAAAAAGGCTAAGAAAGGGGTAGAAAATGTTAAAAGAGAGGGGGGAGAGGTGAAAGCCTCCAGAAAAACTGTCCACTAAAAGTTAGTATGCCCTTTCCTAACAGTTTCCCCTGCCCTCTCAGGTGCCTCTGCACGTTACTTATTACTGTAGATTACAGCTTATTTCTGTAAATGGCTTTTTAAATGGAATAACTGGTAAACTGGGCAACAGATTAGAAGGGAATTGCTTTTTATAGTAAATTTCATAGCAGAACTAGATTTTAAAGTAGAGATCGAGCAGCTTTCCGTTGATGGTTTTTACAGTAAGCTACAGTGCTCCAAAAAATTGTTCTTTGCATAAAGTTTATCACAGAAGGCCTCTTATTAGTGACGGCGAGTGAGTAATATCAAAATTCCTTTTGCAGAATGCGTGTTAAAATTCTTTTTCAGAATGCATGTCAAAATTCCTTATAAGCGCTGAAGTAAATTAAACTATACCTAAACTTGGGTTGTATTGCGAAGGACAATATTGTGTGAATTCGTAGGGGTGTGGGAGACTCGAAAAATTCCAGCAGTGGGACTTAGCTCTTTGCTCGCATTACTGCTCGAAAAAATTCGATTCCAATGATAATGTGATAATTACGCTCCTTTTTTTTTAACCGAGGTCGACATTCTAATATACGAAGTTCTTCGTCTCGACTAGATCGTTCTGGTAATCAGGAGCACAGTTTTAAATTATACTCTTAAAACCAAATAAAAAAACGATTTGCACACACTGACTCGCATAGGTATTTAGGCAGCCTTTCACTTATTATCCCAACAAATTAATAAGAAAGGTGGCAAATAACTTCACCAAATGCTCAAACCGACCCAATACTCAACTCTTCTGCTGTAATGTTTTATGAATTTCGGGATTTCTCCGTTGATACAGTGTTTCCTAATTTGGTTCCTTATGAGGGAGGTTTTTAGTATGTGAATAGACTTTCGTAATAATCTTTACGAAGAGGAATAAATACACTACTTCCGCACTGGACCCTGAACACCGCATTTGGTGTCCGGGTCCCGACTTGTTTCCACAGGCAAATCCCGACACCTTTCTTTGCATACCCCTTTTCACACTGAACACGACCTTATTTGAAGTTCGTGATCGGTCGTGTGATTCGTATCGATATCCACTTAACAGGTAAGCAATTACTCTTGCAAGTAGGCTATTCTTCTTTATGCTATTTGGGGTCCCTTACAGAGCTCATGGACTTAGTTATTTTTCTCTCTGCATGGCGGTGCATTGCCTAGGTAGTTTGATTATGCGAAAGAGATATAGCTTTTTTAGCTACGTGAAGTAGAACACAACCACCTTCCATGCTTTTTATACACGGCTTTTTCTATGCGGGTTTTTTAATGTTAGCATCACAAATATAAGTTACTTTTTTGTGTGTGTTAGCAGGTGCTAGACGTCCATCCGATAAACTGCTGAATGCTTATCACGTCACCTCTTGGATGGCTGCGACGATTGGAGTTTCTCTGGTGGCCGCCCAGATGTGGAAAAGCCGAGGGCGCGAAGAAATTGAATACTTTAACAGAGTGATTACAAACATGCACCTTAGCACCAGTTTTACGGTGGTGATTTTCAAATACTACATAGAACATCGCCCAAGTATGATTATTGGCAAATGCGTAAATACAATCGCGGCATGGTCCATGTTGTTGAACAGCATTATTATGCCTAACTTTTACGGATTCCTAGGATCTCTCTCCATCTATGTGGTTGGATTAGAATTTTCTCTTCCCGAGCCAATATTCGGTTTGAGTGCCATGGACTACTTCAATATTGGCTTGACCTCTGGAGTAACTGGGTCTCTACATGCGCTAAAAGGCAACAGATGGCCAGCAGAGTCCTTTTGGGAATTCGTACTACCAGGTGGACCCGAACCTGTGGTCTTAATGCTGGACTACATAACATCAGTGGTCAGATCACTAAGTGTCTGAACGTTTTCAGATAAAAACAACTCTTTGTCATTATAGAGTTTGCTTCTGTGTAGTTGTAATAGATCCTCAGGACAAATAAAGAAAAATTAAACTTGTGTACTTGCTACTTGTAGGGCATTGCAGATAAGACCTGCACACGGGTATAAAACGAAATGTTCGATGACGTGTTGGAATGGCTGTTTCCTGGTCATTTTCTGGTTAAAGACAAACGTAACGGAAAAGTCTTTGACATGAAGCTGACGTATCATAGCAGTATTTTATCGAAGGCTGAAATAGCATGTCGGCGTTTTACGTTAGTTGTTTTTTTTTTTTACAAAATAGCTGCGTAACGCAACTTGACCATATGGACTTCATAGGTGAACGTTTGGCCCTAACTACTGTAGTGGACTACTAGTAAGAAGTGGTTAGACCACTAAATGTTTGAAAGGCATCATTTGAAATGCTGCTCTAGTTTATTAAACAAAAAGCAGAAAGTTAATAAGCACTTTAGTTATTAAAAATACAGAGTAGCCATTAAGTGCTGGTGCATTAAGTGCTCTAGTTTATTAACACACTCGTACTGTATTTGATCTAAAATCTGAGGTAAATTCATTTAGTGGTCCACGTTAGGCCCCCTCTACAATGACTAGACAATTTTGTGGTTTTAGGTGGGCCATTTACCCAATTATTAAACTACTTTCGGATAAAGCCTGTGCCTTATTTTAATCTATTCACGTTACCTCCTGTAAGCAATTAGTTTTCGACACTTACTCCTTGAGCCAATTGGTACCACATACTCTGCCCCCTCCTGCCCCCATAACTATCCTGCTTGTGCATGGTAGTGTAATATTACTCCCTCTTCTCCTCTTGCAGCAAACATCACCTTAGCATCAGTTTTACAGTGGTGATTTTCAAATACTACATCAGAGCATCGCCCAAGCATGATTATTGGCAAATGCGTAAATACAATAATTGTGGCATGGTCCATGTTGTTATGCCCATTGTTATACCTAACTTTTACGGATTTCTTGCATCTCTCTCCATCTATGTGGTTTTAATAGAATTTCCTCTTCCCGAGCTAATATTTGGTTTAGGTGCCGTGGACTACTTAAACATTGGTTTGACCTCTGGGGTCACTGGGTCTCTACAATGCACTGAAAGGCAACAGATGGCCAGCAGAGTCCTTTTGGGAATTCGTTTTACCAAGTGGACTCGAACCTGTGGTCTTAATAACCAACTCTTTGTCATTATAGAGCTTCCTTCTGTGTCCTTGTAGCAATTACATCTCAAACCGTGTGAAATCTGCGGCAAATTAATTTAGTGATCAACGTTGGGCCCCTACAACAATGAATAAACAATTTTATGGTTTTAGGCGAGGCCATCTACCCATTTACTAAAGTACTTTGGAATAAAGCCTGTGCCTTATGTTATTCTATTCATGTTACCTCCTGTACACAGTTTAGTCTTAAATTTATTTATTTTTTGTCATTGCCGGTTTTTAAGACAGTTGCCGCTTGAAGCCGTGGGCCCCACATTCTCTGCCCCCCCCCCCCATTCCTATCCTTCTTGTGCATGTTACTGTAATATTACTTCCTCTTCCGCGAAAAAAATAAATAGGAGACGGAAATATTTGAATTAACATCCTTTTCAACTGCAACTTGTATACGTAATATACTTGACGTCGTGCCTGGCGCCCCCCCCCTCGCCATTAGGAAAAAAAAAAAAAAAAAAATTCGGATGCTGTGAACGTACACCACTACGGGTTGTGGTATTGTTGCCTTGTGCCGCCCTTGGCTACCCCAGCTGAAAAAAAGAATTACATAATATCGCCCCTAACTTAAAAAAAAAATTACGTACACCGTTGGTTGGAGGTAGTGTACTCCTTGAGTTCCGCCAAAACCAGTACTCTCTTTTCTGCACAGCAAGAATCCACTTCAAGGAAAAAAAACAAGTGGAAAGAGGGAAACTCTGAAACCTGTTGCTGTCCTGAATAAGGCCGGTAAAAATTAAGTGGTTCTCGGGATTAGTTGTAACAAAAAATGATGCCAGCGAGCGACATTTTATTTTATTTTTTGTCGGAATTTATCATATGCGAGCGATGACATTATTTTTTTCTTGCCAAAACAAAAACTAGTAACCCCTATCACTTTTATTGTACAAGTATAAGCTACAATAGTTGGATTTGTCCAACTACTGATATGTTCCCGTAGGGGTACATATAGCAACGAGAGAGTCTAAATTAAGCTTTAAAAATGTTGCAATTAATACTATTGTACTTTAAGTTCCATTCGTAACACTTCTGCAAAATAGCTTTTTTACACTCGCCACATTCAAACCGTTTCTTTCCACAGGTTAGCATTGCGTTCATCGTGAGTGAGACTTCTGCACAATAGCCTTTCCACAGTCATAACATTCAAACGTTTCTTTCCACTATGTACAAGTTCACACGCTATTAAAGTATGCTATGCCGCGTAAGGCTTTCTGCATTCAACACATTCAAATGGTTTCTTCTAGCTGTGTCCCAAGTGCGTGCAACCTTAAATAACGGTTGTTAGCAAAAGCCTGTCCACACTCGACACATTTAAATGGCTTCTCACCACTCGGTATAATTAAATGTATGTGTCTAGATATCCTCTATGAATGCACTTCCCTGAATTGCGAACGATTCTAACTTGACATAAAGAGTTTACTGATTGAAACATTTTCTATGGCTTCACGCAAAAGATGGAGATGACATGCATGAATACATAAAATACAACCTAGAACCTTTAATCGATTAATGAACCCATCGTAGTTTCTTAATTATGGCGGTTTGAGACTTATCAAATATGCTAGGCACGCATATCTGAAGGATTTCAGTCAGTTTCTGAAATGTACCCATGCTGAGACCAGGAAGGAGGAACTAGAGAACACGTATTGTTATTAAGGTGGCAAACGGGTAATTAAACTTATTTTTTTTAATTGTATAGTGACGATTACAGAAATTGGTGGTATTATGTCAATCCATGTTAAAAACCTTTTTTATATGGAACTTTTTTTTCAATTTGGGCCGTACAAACCCGCTAATTAGCATGAATTATGCAAATTAGGGCTACCATTCTGATTAACATTTTTATTAAAACTAAACACCATATCGTCACAAAAATATAAAGAGGGCCACTTACTGCCACCATCTGTTTCCTAAAATTAATACAAATTTTTTTTTATTAAATAAGCATAAACAATGTGCACCTTTATAACTAATTAAATGAAAAAGTAAGTTTTTATGCTTTGATCAACTTTCTGTTAGTACGTGGTTTTCATACATATTCCTTCAAAATTTCAAAGAAATTGAACTAAAATTGCAGGAGTTACGCAGGAAAAACTTTAATAATATAACAAAAACATGCGATTTTGAGGTTAAAATTGACAAAGTTGTAATTTACAAATGCATCCAGTGTTAATGATTATGGATAAGAAAGCCTACTTAAAAGCCACATTCTGGGCATTTGAAAAATGTACTATTTATTTCGTTACTTATTGATATACGTAATAACCAACTCGATTGTTGAAATGTATTTACGTGCAACACGATCGAAGTTGCACGAAATTTTTTTCGGACGCACACGGTGAAGCGTTGTTGTTACCGGATTCAGTTTCGGCCACTCGATTCGGCCTTGTAAAGCAGTTACCATGAAATTTTCCTCTTTTACTTTACTGCTGAGTACCGAGGGATTGTTTTCCGTTTATTTCCAAGTAAATTCGTAAAAAAAAAAAAACTGTCTATAATGTTCGAAAACAGCAAGCGAAAAAGAAGAGTTCTAATTAGTGGAGGCCGCCATTTTCTGTTCTGACCACCCTCTGGTGACGAAATCACTCTTAACTCCCAGAAACTACGACAAGAGGAGGACGTCGTGCGCTTCATTCTGGCGTGTAAAATTCGTTTTACTTCCATTATAAATGAGTAAAAACCAAATCCTACTCAATTCCCGGTCAAACTGCCGGCCAAACTTGAAGCACTCGTATTTTACCAAAAAATTAATTAAAGAAAAGGGGGAAACTATGTATTGACAAACGGTTTTCACAGAAAGCAAGAGAAGTCAATAGTGCATAATTTGCAACAAGAAATAAAAAACGTAAAAAAAAAAATCCCAAATGATTACCTCTTTGACACCTTAACCATACTTGGGCATATTTCGTGGTTTAAAAGACGCCTAATAAACTCTTTGCCGGCAGAAGTTTTTTTTTTTTTTTTGTCGTTGTGATTTATTTAGAGAGCCAAACCAGTATAATGGTTATCTGCCCCACTGAAGCAAAACATTTACAAAATAAAAAAAGGGGAAAGATTAACAAAACTCATTACTTACTACAATGAAATCTGCAGACTAACAACTCCCAAATCAACCAAAGTCTAAACAAATTTTTACTACAGCTTGTAGGTTCTTGTAGCTCCCGTGCTCCACTCCACAAGTGGTGAAACTCCCCAAGCAGGTGAAGCACTGAACCCACGCTCCGTCCCAAATTTTCCCCGTCTGAGCGTCATACAACGGCCAGACCAACAAACAAATACACAACAACCTCTATCGCTGTACTTCACAAGCATCCCGGACTCGTCACCACACTAATACTGATCGTTTCGCTTATTTCACACTACTAAATTGGTCTCGACCCAGCGTGCGCCGGCCACCATGCTTAACCGTGCTGGCAGAAGCGAGCCAGTGGATAGTCATCACATATTGTCCTTCTGCCATCACAAAAGAGCTCTTCTTCTTCGTGCTGCTCCCCTACGCTCCTTTTCTAGTCAGATAGGACTGCACCACTTAACCCTCCCGCTCGATGCAGCAAACAAGGCCGTTAGGAATTGTGTGTGGGCGTGAAATCCGAAATGAGCTGGCCCGACCTGGCTCTCATTCAGCCTTGATCAGCTCGCACCAGGCGCCGAAATGAGCTGCCCGGCCTGGCTCTCATTCAGCCTTGATCAGCTCGCACCAGGCGAGAGGCGGATTTAGTACTGTGAAGCCAGTACTAGTGAACGTTTATACCGATTTCACAAAATTCGACTGGAGGAAGTGAGCGATCCAGTTTGACCGCTGCGCCATTGCGTGCTGGCACGCGCTAAAGCAGGCCAGAGGATAATCCTTGCCTATTATCCGTCTGCTAGCTCAAATTACCCTTTCCTCCCCACCCTGCTCCCCCACGCAGTTTTTTTGTTGTGGAATAAGGACTGCGCCACTCACGTCTCCAGCTAAAAGCAGCAAACACAGCCACTAAGAATTTTTTAAGTCTAAAATTCAAAGTGATCTCCAGACTGGCTCTCATTCAGCCTGTATCACTGCGAGCCCAGCGCGAGACGAATTCAGTAGTGTGAAGCCAGTATAAGATGTGAAAGAAGAACAGAGTGGAGTCTGGATAGTATTCCTCAGTCCAACGACGAACTCCTAGTGGTGCTTTTGAATCTTATCCATACATAACTTACGCCGCATTATTATTTTTGCGTAAGTACCTGAAATGTGCTCAAGCTGACGCTATGGCGTCACGCTGCAAAGGCATACGACCTCGACCAGGGGTCCTCGACTGTTAAATCGATATGATGTGTGTTGCCTAACTTGGCGCAACACGCTAGTGTATCGCAGCAAGTTAAGCAACAAACATTACATCAATTGAATTATCGAGCGTGACGCCATAGCCTAAGTGTCTAATACCCTGAAGCATAGTTTGGCACATTTCAGGTACTTAGGCAAAAATAATAATGTGGTACAAAAGCTTAAATTGTATTAATATGTGTATCAAAGCACTGACCCTACATTGTCTCGTGCAGGAACGTTAGCTAAGCGGCTTTCAATGCAAAATCTGTCCCTCAATAACGCTGCAAATAAATTACTAGCTAGCAACTAAGTACTAATCCGACCATATCCATGTTAAATCCCATCGGGTGATTAATCTTCACACATACAGAGATAGAGGGAAGTCTTCCAGCTATGCGATTGAACGAATAGCTGCAGTACGATACGAACTGCATACCTTTTCTAGTTTCCAGTCTGCGGGTGTTACGGGAATGACGTGGAGGGCGCGTAAGTAACAACGTATTGTTATAACCATTGACCGTTGTTAGTATTGTCGGCATCGTCTCTCATTGGACTGCCAAAGTAAAGTTCGGACACTGACAAAGGGTATACTGACGTGCGCATCTAGGCAGGCACACGCTAGTATGTCGCAACAAATCTAAACAACGTTGCCAAAGAAATTGTGTCAACGTCCAATCATGAAAAATAACAAAATGTCAAAATACAATCAAAAACTGGTAAAGAGGCCACCAAGTTGAGAATGGTTCGGCCTATCAAAGAAATGTTACGAAACTAAAATATTGGGAAAGTGGTCACTCAAGCTATATTGTTGACATGGCACATTATTACACATCTGCAGATTATTTGAGTTGAGTCTAATACACAATTAAAAAAAAAGAGTGATATCATATCAAAAACCAACACTGGTAATTGGACCGCCAAGTTCCGAATGGTTCGCCACTAAAAAAGAAGTGATATCAACACACCAAAATATTCGCCAAGTTAATCGCACCGAATAATACTTTCGACGTTAAATGAAAACTTGAATATTGCTACAAAAAGTAGCAATGTTCTAATTTTTATGTAACTTTGAACTATTAGTCAGTGCGATTAACTTGACGAATGCTTTGGTGTGTTGATATCACACGTTTGAAAGGCTGAACCATTTCGACCTTCCCTTTAACCAGGTTTGGTTTTTAATATGATTGGTTTACTAGAGGAAGCCCGTTCTACGCACGGCAGGGGTTGGATGCACCGTATACAACAATGGCACGGTTTGGTCGATCGTGTATACGTCAATGTTTCGCCGAATTAAATTTCATCAGTCACATTTTTGCGCCCACTGACTTAAAATAGTTGATTTCGTTCGCTTCACCCACTTAATCAGCACA
>JAHWFP010238260.1:3722-13808 GCA_023313725.1 Lithobius niger | reverse complement strand
GGGGGGGGGTCTGGGGAGCTTGCCCCCCAGAAGCTGAGCCGTTTTTGGAAATTTTGACTACTGAAAGTGCCATTTTTGTGGTCCAAAAATGACTTTTTTCCAGTTGGTCAGTGTGTTTTTGACCTCTCCCTTTTGACGGGACCTGAAAAATGTATGGCCTCTTCCTTGAGAGGGCCCTCCGGCCTCCCTGGCGATAAATAATTACCGGTCCCGTAGGGTAATTTTTGCCCTCATTTCGTGGCCTTTGGGTCACTTTTGTCCTTTATTATGGGATCTTATGAACTCTTGTCGTCAAATTTTGGACCTTTGAAATTAACAAGTTAAAAATTTTTAACATTTTCATTTGAAAAATGTAGTTGTTTTGCATTAATACAAATCCAAATTTAGTAGCTATAGGTTAACAGAAAAAGGACAACAGAAAATCAAACAGCTAATTCAATTTTTCCAACTCGGTTTTTGATTTTGCCAACTCGACCCGATTTTCATGAAGTACAGCTTTAGTTCACGTTACTGTTTTAACTAAAACCAAGGCACTGATTGATGGACTAGCAGACGAACTAGTAAATCAAATAACTCTGCATTAATTTTTTAGATTTATTTGATATCACAACTTTAGACGGCGATAACTTGGCAGAAGTCCTTACGCAGAGTTTGTTTTATGCAGAGTTTGTTGATATTACTGCTTTACTTAAGAAACGTTTTAAGTCCTGGCAGTGATGTTGTTTTGGTATATTAATATGCCAGTAATTTTCTACCCTTCTAAAATACCAGTTACGAGTTGCTCCCCGCTAAAACCCCTTCTGAGCGGCGCTGTCTAACAGAAAAAGAACTATAGGAAGTAAAATAGCAACTCAGTTTTTAGTTTTGCCAACTGTGTACGATTTTCGCGAAGTTAATTGTGTTATCACGACTTCAAACTCGGTGGGAATACAGTTTTGTCCATTTTTTTTTATTTTCGACATTATCTGTGATATTTATAAGTTATGGTGGTTACATAGCAAACAAAACGGCCAAGTCAATTTCCAATTTCGCCAACTACGCAAATTTTCACGGAGCTTCTCTTCCCCCACTCCGTACAGTCTAGCTATGCAGGGAAGCAACCAGAAATGATCCGGGGCAGCGTTTCAGTTACTCCCAAGCTACACAGAAGTGTTGCGAAAACTCATGGGGAAAAAAATGTATTGTAAACTTTACTTACCAACTGACGAAATGATGATAATAATTAACCAGTACTCGTGGAACCGTGAAAACTGGAATTTGCAGTGAAAATTTGTCCGATTATGCCAACTCGACAACTCGAATTTGCCAACTGTATGTGTTTCGTGGATGGTTGGGGGGGGGGGGGGGGAGCCCCCCCACCCCCCCCCATCGCTTCGGCCCTGTTTTAAACATGCTAAAAAAAGGAGATAAAACAGTGGTTAATTTATGGTTAAAATGTATTGATGGGTTATACAATACAAATATGAATTCCTAACTGATTGTAAATATGTAAATATGTTGAAAATAACTTTAATACTTATTTATTGAAATTATGATGTCAAACTAATTTTCTAACTGAATTTTACAACATAAGTGTCTTTGATGTAATCTGTAGTATTCTGTATACTATTTTGTAACCCATACAAGATCATCATGATCTTCGGGATGCTTGATGAATAAAATATATAATAAAAATAAAAAATAAAAAAAACAATTGTGGCAGGTAGGGAAAATATGTGTCCCTTCCTGAAAACCTTTTGGAGTCGCCTTGGCCGAAAGACATAAACAATGAACGAATATTCCACCCTCCAAATCATAAAATGGAAAGAATCACGCATAAAAGCACAGAAGGCCTTATGTCCCTTTAAGAGTTACAGCAGGGATCAGTGCAACGTGTACTCCATTTGTGCTGCCTCTACAACAATGCAAGCCTGTAGATGATTCAAGATGTTGTTGCGCGTAGCTTCTAACCTCTGTGCATTAACGCTCTGACGGGCAAGGATGATCCTTTCAGAACCGCTAGACTGTCGGGTTGAGTTGCGTATACTACGGATTTGAGGTGCCCCACAAAAAGAAGTTTAGCGGTGTCAGATCGGGCGACCTAGCCGGTCATGGAACTATCCCACCATAACCTATACATCATTGTCCAAGGAAGGTCGACTATATCCCGAACCGCGGCGGTTTGCAGTGACATCATCATGAGTTAGCCACTGACGAACGAGAATAGCGGATCTTTTTGGCCAGTCACGTCGACATGCGCGCAGAGGCGTACGCAAGGGGCGCGCCCCCCGCCCCACAAGGGGCACGAGCCCCCTCCAAAGGAAAGGTAGGCGCCCCCACGTCACAGGCCAAACTTGACCTTAGTGATTTTTCGTATGATAACAAATGTCTTAAGTATTTCAAATTGTCATGTAGCTCCAAAATTCTAAAAAAAAAAAAAATGCTGCTGAAGATGTTAAAAAGTTGCTCCATCCCCCCCCCCAAAAAAAAAAGTTGCTGAAAATGCTGATAAGTTGCTCCATGGGCCCAAAAATGCTCTAAAATGTGCGAATTTTCAGAGCTCCCACACCCCCTGGCTGGTTATTAATTTTTTTTTTAGTACCACAAGGCGCCCCTCCCAAAAAAAATTTCTGCGTACGCCACTGCATGCGCGTTACAGCAAACAGCCGTGGCGCGTGGTTTAGTGGTAGCGCGTTGCTTCCCTGCACAACTGTGCGTTGGAAGACGATACTTCCCTGCACGACGGAGTGTTTGAATGGAATGCCATTCAGGGGTCGAAAGTAGTCATTTTACGTACGTCATAGATCCTGCAAATCTGGTCCGATTTTCGTTCTGTTTTTTTGCATTGATAATGTCTCTTTGTTCCCTACATATTCCTAAATTATACTCATAATAATAATACAATTTTTTTCTGTCACAAAATGGCAGATGGGTAAGAAAGGGTTGTGGGGTCAACCGCTTGCAACTCACCCAACAAAAAATTAAACATGAAGTAAGATGTTCGAGCGCACGACAACAAATCAATATCACACGATATCTCGTCATACAAAATTTAAACCGAACATTTAACCAAGTTCTGGTCGTTTAAGATGTTCCCGTAGACACACCTCCTTCAATTTGCGTTTAAAAACAGCAACCGACACAGCTGAGACGACTCCCTCACCAAGCGTATTCTAAACAGGCACCACTCTCAGTGCGAAGAAATGTTTCCTGCAATTAAGTTTAGACCGCAGAACTACGAGATTTAGGTGGTGCCCACGCGTTTTGGTATAGTTATGAAGTTCAAACAGTGGTAGGTCGAGAGGCAATAAGTGATATAGAATTTTGTATGTTAAAATTAAATTCGCCTTCAGACGGCACAACTCTAACGATTCCAGGCCAAGCGATTTCAACCGCTGCCAGTAAGTTAAGCTGCGCATGCCAGGTATAGCCTTTGTGAAATGGCGCTGGACCGCCTCAATTTGGTCTATGTCCTTCAAAAGGCATGGCGACCAAACCTGACTTGCGTACTCCAATTAAACGCACGTAAACGTTAAAAGCCCACTTCAAAATTACAACACTCCCGGAAGTAAAACATCTGCGAACAATGGCCGCACGTTGATTTGAAAGCATTGAAATGTGATTACAATGCAACGCAACTTTAAGGTCAGACGTAAACCAAATACCGAGATGCTTAACAGACTCAACAGTTCTCAAAATGTCAGATTCAATATGGTAGTCGGGAGCGGAATTGGCATCACCGATATGAAGTCTCATACATTTATCAGTGGAAAGTGGCACTTGCCACATTTTTGCCCAGCCTGAAACCCCATCCATAGAGGCTTGCAGGCAGGCAGAGTTTGCTCCAGAAATAATTGCCGAATGCAGCTTCAAGTCATCCGCGAACTTCGCCTGGTTGACCGAATTGAAAGAACAAGTTAAATCCTTGACAAACAAGACAAAAAGCAGTGGGCCCAGCACTGAGCCCTGAGGAACCCCGCTAATGACTTTTGAATCTCTGGATTTAACGATGCTGATATTGATGACGATCATGGTGTGTGATGCATATTTAAGACGTTAGCAGTTGAATGACCTTGATAATATTTGGCAAGGTCATCCATTTCTTGTCCAATCAACGGCCCCTTTTGGCCTCATCACATCACTCGGGTGTCATAACATATTGTTTAGTAGTACTTTAGCTATCAAGCCAGGTCATAACTTAACTGATCACCCTGTATAACTCTGTGCTGGAGCCAGTAACTGGGCTAAACGCAAGGGGCTGAATAAACATGGAGGGGAAAAAGAAGGGCGTCTTGGAATTATTGGTGAACATGTGTCCGAACTTTTTTTAATTTCCGATCTGTCACATCGGAGAACAGGACTTGTGCTGGAATAGTGATTTTCATTTGGCTTGTGGAGTAGTTGTTAGCACGACACGTTTCTACTATGCTCTCTTCAGATCAAACTATTTGTACTATAAATCTGATTTTTAGCTCATTTTGCAGGTATTGCTCCGTATGTGCCCTTTCCATAACGTCTTTTCCAATTGGTCAAGTAGTTCAGGGGTTAGGGAGTATCAATATCTTTATTCGGGGCCCTAGCCTGGAGCTATGTGCCCACCCTATGTACAAACCTATACTTACTCTATTACAATCATCACAAGAAATTGCTTACAAACCAAACGTAGAATGTACAACGTCTCACATTACCACCGCACACCAACTCTTCCAGACCATCATCCGCATAGACCATCATCATCACTTAGTTCTCACACTAGATTCACGTACAACATACCAGTACCTATGAACAATGCCTGAACAATGCCTATGAACTTTCAGCCTGAAAGGTTTCACCGAATCAGGATGCGCCACCTGGAAGGATGAGTCAAACTAAGGTATTGGTCTGCTTAATAAAACGCACAATTGATCTGAGTCGCAATGTTTCTCTCGTGCCATCGCTACACGTAAGCAACACCTCTGCATATGCCCTCTTGTCGATCCAAGCAGAAAGGACCTTACATTCCTCGCGCCATGAGACACAGTGCAGTAAGAGATGAGATACAGTGTTGTCAACTCCGCAGAGACAGGCCGACGTCATGCTCCAACCCATCCATTTTCAGTGTGATTGCAGGAGACAATGCCCAGTCCGCAGACGCGATACAATCCCAGCCTCCCGGTACAGGAGCCTATTGACAGGCGAATCATAAGAGCAGCTCTGACAAAGTGCATACAATGTGCGCCCTGTCTAAGCAGCAGACCACTCCCGATTCCATTGCTGCAACGTCCACGGACGCAGCAGCAGCTTAACAGCCACGGCGGCTTGTAACAGCTCAACCACACCCGCACCCGGCCAGCATGCCTGCTTAGCCAGCCTATCATCCTCCTCATTACCAGGGACCCCTGAGTGCCCCTTGACCCATTCAATGGCTGCGTAACCCCTTTGCATTGCGGTCCACAGGTTCCAACAGATACTAAATTTCAGCGGATTTGATACCAGCAAAGACTGGGTTTCCGGGGGCCCCCCCGCCCCCACACGCGAGTATGTATAAACCGTAAAATCGACCAACTGGCGATCAGCTGCAACATCTAATGCCACCGAGACGGCAGACATCTCACAAACATAACTCGATGACACTCCTTTTATGCTGCGTCCCACCGCAACCTTCAAATCCGGTACCCAGATTCCAATGCCACCTGCTTGCGGTTGAGTGCGAAAGGACGCATCACAGAAGATGCTCAGGCCCGTGCACTCCTTCTCGTGAATACTTCCTCCATCGCCGGGCACAACGTCCACGGGCATGGTGGTACAAGTGTTATCACCTGCCTCGACTCCGCCAAGAAAGTGTCACGAAGAAGGATTGCACCTCACCCAGCAGCACCGAGCTTCGCACACAAATCCCATATCAAGCGACATGTAGTCACACAGCACAGCAGTTACCGGGTCATGCACACCTCGACTAATATTGTGCAGCAGAAGCATCATTAGCAACTCTTCTGCTCTGTGATGCACTGGAGGATAACAGGCTTATACTAAGAGACTTTGCACAGGCGTTGTGACCAAAACATCCTGTCACCACTCTGAGGCTACTGTTTACCGTAACCTGCAGGTTATGCAGATGTCGCCTCGCTCCAGCTAAGAATGGGAGATGATAATCCATTACCACTCTCACATGCGTTTGGTAAGCCGACAACAAGAATTTCCTCTGAACCGTCCTATGATGCGTCAGCACTTGCAGCACTGGTACGCGTAGTTCAATCTTCTCTCTAAAAGTCTCCTGGCATGCTCCGCCCACTTGAAGTCACTGTCAAGCCACACCCCTAGATATTTGACTAAACAGTGCAGCAGAAACACTGCAGTATCTGAAACCTTACAGGAAAGTTTATTAGTGTTTTTTTTTTTTTTTTTTGCTGTTTTGACTGTGGATTAGTTAAACCTAACCTAGTATCATGAAAACGGTATTGATGCACATTTCTCTCTATGAACGGTGGAAACTCATCCTTTAACTTTTAGTTTCTCTTTAACCCTGCACCTTTCCTTTACATTTCCCACAATTCGAATTTCGGCCGCATTGGGATTTAACCTCAACGTGGCAAAATATTAAGGCTGGGCCGATCACCTTTTTTCTACCAAAATCCAGAAACTGGCCGATACCATCTCCCAATAGCCGATTCTAGTTCCCAATTAACCAAAGACTGTAATACTGAAGGATGTCTTTATAAAAAAAAAAAACTTTTGAAAGCATTGCATAAATCATAGGCCTTAAATGCACATAATTCTTTAACACATATTGGTTTAAAATAATATTGCATGCTACAATCATTTTAAAACACAAAACCCCCAGTAAAATTAAAAAATGTGCCGTGTAATTTCCCAGTCAACAATAAGAGACAGCTGCTTGGGGTTTGGACCATTGGAAAGATGCTAAAAAAAACCCTTTAAAATTGTGTAGTTAAACGTCAAAATCGGCGCTTGACAACATAAGCGACGGTGACATGCTACGGTAGAAATGAAAATATCTTCAATTTGGTTTATTACCGATCTATCTGGATTTTATCTACTGACCCAGATTTCTAACGATTGCAAATATCGGTAAAGGAATTACGTGAAGCATTCTGAATCGGTAATCGGCTTCGGTCTAATCTTACAAAACTTGGTGTTAGTTGCATACAGCTAAGACACATGTCTGCTAGCAATTTATTAAAGGGTTTCAAAGGGTTTAACGAGCGTTAACCACTCCTGGTCATCTGCCCGAAGCCCTAAGGCCCTGTTTATGTTGTTCAAAGGGTTTAACGAGCGTTAACCACTCCTGGTCATCTGCCCTAAGCCCTAAGGCCCTGTTTATCATCAACAGTCAAACAATCGGATGCTTTTAACAATTAAAAACGCCCTCGCTGTCTCGTTGTTGTTTGGATTTTGGCTCTTGACTATTGGCTCATTTTGTCACCCTGATGGTTCCTCCCTCAACCCCATGTCCGATTCCGGATTTTTTTTTGGATAAACCTTGTCCAGCCTCCCGTGCTACTGCATGCAAAGTGTGGTTTGGATAGTCCTTGTGGTTTTCGCGTTATGCGCGGTCCAAGATTACAATGGAGTGTGATCATAGGAGAGCTATCCAAGCAATTAGGAGCTAAGATACGGTAGTTCAGCTGTGTTAGTAGGAGGAGTGAGATAGTGATATGCATTTTGCGTCTATTTACCACAAGTTACATCTTTAAATTGCTGCAGTAGCGTTCTAATTAACATACATAGATGAAAGTAGGCTTAGATGAAAGATGGAGAAGTATATTTTGGAAAAAGGGTAATTAAAACGATTTATTGTAATTAGGAGCTAAGCTACTGCAATTTATCTACATTGTGGTGGTGTGCTTTTTACGTCTATTTACCATAAGTTACATCTTTAAATTGCTGCAGTAACCATTCTAATTAAGATAATGGATGTAATTAGGCATGATGTAACTTGATGCAAATGGACTCAAAATGCATATCAATACAACGTAGATAGAACTGCCGTAGCTTTGCTTCTATATAATTACAATAAATCGTTTTCATTGCCCTTGTTCCAAAATATACATCTCCATCTTCCAGCTAATTCTAATCACGTCCATTTTATCTTATTTAAAGGGCAATTAAATCCATTTTCACATTCATGTTTGACTTTTGGATCACTTACACAATAACTAAACACAAGAATTGCGGTAAGAATACGTTCGTACATCCGATATAACAATTTAATTACAGCACTACCAAAACACGACACGGAGGTCGCCAATGTTTGCTGGAATGCGTAGAAATTAATGCCGACAGACGGATCTCTTCGATTTCGACTCGCAGCCGATTGAGATAGCTGTATTGACTGTGAGGAGCTCAAGCGTCTGACGGCCTTAGCTGGCCACTATACTGCCGGCCAGCTAAGGCCGCGAGACGCTGAAGCTCCTTATAGTCAATACAGCTATCTCAATCGGCTGCGAGTCGAAATCGAAAAGTGACATCTGTCGGCATTAATTTCTGAGCGTTCCAGCAAAACAATGGCGATCTCCTTGTCGTGTTTTGGTGATGCAGTAATTAAATTGTTATATCGGACGTAAGTAACGTATTCTTACCGCAATTCTTGTGTTTAGTTATTGTTTAAGTGATCCAAAAGTCAATCATGCATGTCAAAATGGATGTAATTGCCCTTTAAAACGGCTACTGCAGCGGTTTAACGATGTAACTTGTGGTAAGCTGACTCAAAATGCGCAATACTATATACAACGTAGATAAACTGCCGGTAGGTTAGCTCCTAATTACTACAACAAATCGTTTTAATTACTCACTAGACATATCGTTCGCTTCGCTCAATCCACTGGCGTCGATCCATGCTTCATGTAATTTCTTTGATTCCGAGTGCATCATAAAATCGATGTACTGATTATTTCGATGCAAACTAATTGCAATTGTTTCTCACAGTTCGTTCATCACATTCCTCAGCACGTCTGTATTTCACCTACATCATTCAAAACATACGTTTGTTTGTTTGTACGTTTGTACGGCTTCTCCTCCAGAAGTAATCCCCTACAAAGGTGAAAGATGAAAGATTGATAGAACACAGCGAAACACTCATTGGAAAAGTTTAGTTTACTTTGAAATCGCTCGCTTTGCTCGCTCAATCCACGCATCTCCGTGCTTCAGAAACACTAATGTTTGATATACCCTTTTAAAACCAGGTATATGTTTTTGATTTTTCCATACATCAAGTCAGTTGATACAAGACCAATTTTAAAATCTATACATGGTATGTTGCAAATTACAACGTCATTTTAGGTTATTTTTTGCGTGGATCCTTTTTTTCCAGGTCATCTCGCTTCGCTCGACGTGGTTTGCATGAACAAACTATGACGTCATGAGCAAACATCATGAGGTTAAAAAAAAATCTTAACGTTATCTTTTCAGGTTTTTTCGCGTATTTGAAGGTCATAATATCAAGTTGCAGCGATGAAAATAGACCTATCCGAAGCGAAATTTAATTATCTTTCGTTTGGTCGTACTCCCATCCTTGTAATACGTGACTTGGTTCCAGAGGACAGAGGTACAAACACGCACGCACGCACACAAATCATACGTTTTAGTGATGTGGATATTGAAAAATGTACCTCTCCACCTGATATACAGTATAAGCCCAAATACATCCATCTACATCATTAAAATCGTACTAGCCGAGTCGCTCTCTGACGCTCGCTCATTCGGCCGCGTCTCGTTTCGCTCGAGGGTATTTCTTGTTGCAACACTTACTTATGCGAAGACGGACAATTCCACACAAAAAAACAAACAGTCGAATACTCAAGCAAATGATCAGTGTAGTACGCGTTTTTCGTAAGGTTTCAGTTCATAAACAAACGGTAACTGCTCCTATTCTTTTTTTTTTCTCTTTGTTGATACTCATTTGCCACATTTAATACGATTCACCAGATTTATTTTCGCTACTGGATAAATATTTTGCCTACTACCTGCTAACTGTATTTAGGAAAAAGTACTGTTTCCGATGACAAACGCTGATTTTCGTTCGCTTCGCTCACTCAATCAGCGCAAACATTTCGTTAGAAAGGTGACGGACTGAATCAATGTAACCACCAAGAATTACTAACAGTATTT
>JAHWFP010238258.1:31712-54132 GCA_023313725.1 Lithobius niger | reverse complement strand
CAAAAGGATTTAATCTGACTCAATTCTGCCAAAAGGATTGCAAACTGTCTTCAACACAATTGAAACAACTTTGGGGACAACTGGGAACCAATGAAAGGACTAGAACCATCAAGAGGCATCTGTGACTGAACTGCCAGGTGGAAAGTTAGGCAGTTACGAAAGAAGCCAAGAATCATGCAAAGGTTGCAGTAGGCAAAACAATACAAATCAGTACACGGCACAGGTCAGGGTATGGTGAATGACCCAAAGTTCATTTCTGCACCAGATAGGCAGCTACAACCTCAACCGACAGAATGATCCCTGAGGACTGGAGAGATTTCTTGTCTTGCTGCCAACATCGTGAAAGTTTTTTTCAGGAATCAAGGCATATAAGTGCTTGCATGGCTAAGTAACAGCCCAGACAACCCAGTTGTGGGTATGGGGTGTGTTAAAAGAAAAAAATTATGAAATTGAAGATACAAACAAAACACAACTTTGGGAGCGACTCATTAATGTCTGGCTATACAGTCTGAACTAACAAGAGTTGCCCCACAAGTATATTGAAGGAATACGAAATACAAGAAAAGCAGTCATAAAAGCAAAAAGTGGTCACGCCGAATGTTAGCAATACACCCCTGATAGTCTTGGAGAAGAAGTTAATAACAGAATGCAATAAAACGCCAACAAATGCAGTAAAGCTCAATTTTTTTTTCACTAAATTCGCTTTAATTTACTGAATTCATAATAGTTTGGCTGTAACTGATCGTTTCCTAATAAGAAAGAACAGGAAAATAATAGTGTTTGCAACATTTATACGTTCTGTATCTGAACTAATTAATGTTGCAAACCTGAGTCATACACCTTTAAATTATAGAACAAGCTGTAATTTTTAATTCGCATTTTTTTCTGCATCTATAATTCTATATTCTTATACTTACTTTCTGTTACAGGTTTTAACATAAAAGAGCCAGGGTCAGCAATGTAACCCCCCCCCCCTCCCCCACCAGTCAAAGATCCTCCCTCACCCTTTGCTACCACCCTCCTATTGACACTGCTGCCAGGGTGGCTGGTAATTGTGTCTGCGCAGATATGTCTGGTCATTCAAAAAACACTGTCACAAAACACCATTTGAACGGCATCCCGCTTTTCAAGTTTCGCAACTTTTACAGAAATGAAGTAGGTTCATTTATTTCTTGTACGTGAGCCTCGAGAAGGCTAGACAGCTTTATTAAAAATAAATAAAATATTAGAAAACACTTGTGCCTTTGATTCATGTAACTATTTTTTTTTAAATATTTTTTTAAGCGTTATGTCGTCTGAAGCAAAGTAACGTTTGCACAGTCGAACGACTCAGTTTGGAACCTTACTACACATTTTTGAAGGAGAAAAAATCTTAGGAAGAGTAAACCTGGGGATTGGAACCGGTGAACCTGCCATCATTGGAGTCGACGTCCAGAATAGAGCCCACAGCCACTTAATGAGCCAGGTAGTCTTTCATACTACCCCCGCCAGCACTGGCAGGGGCTACGCCACGGTCCTATTCCAGCTACTTAGTCAACAAGGCTGGGCTCTGCCACTGCTCAGCTCGATGACCACGTAAGGGAGCATTCACAAATTACGTACCAATTTAGACCCCTCTGCCCCCTTCTGTAACACAAGTGTAGCACTTGGTATCACCGTCGCTACCTGAAAATATGCAACACTTTCGTATTCCTTTCCCACCAATTGTATAGCTTTTTTTTATGAATTCATTTTTACAAGCTGTACTTGTACTTGTACTTGTACCTAGGGGGCAAATGGCCAGTGACTTTGAAAAAATAAACATTAAGTCACAATCAGAAGTAGAAAAATAGCTAAAGAAATTTAGCTAAATAACTTAGAAAAACATTAGGGAAAAATAATTTTTCAAAAATTAGTGCGTTACGTAACACTTTGTCATATGTCATACTCCCCCTCTTAACACTGGTAACACATTCACTCAACCCCCTTCATCCCCCCCCCCCCCCCCAGGCATTACGTAATTTATGAACACTCACTAAGTGCAAAAATATTAAAGGAGCTTGCTTACCAGGCATTCATCAACAAGACAGACTACCACGTGGACACACGGTCTGCATCGTTATTCTTTTTAAATAAAAATTTCAGCAAAAAACGCATGCCAAAAACATTTTATAAGTTAAGACAAACTATTGTGTATCCGGAGACACACTGAACCCGCTATCGGCGTTGTGACCAAAGCTTCGTTCGATCAAAAATGTTACGGGAAAGAAAGGGAAGAAAATGGGATGGGAAGAAAAGATCTACCACTTGAATGCAGAAACATTACTTACTCTTATGTATTTCTCAATTCATATGTTCCAAACATCAGGAACCATACGTTGTAACTAACACTTACATAGTGTTTTCTTGTTTTACTGATTTTAAGGATTTGATTTTTTGTGTATTTAAAAAAAAATTTTTATAATATCAGGCAGCTATGCCGTTTCTTTTTGCTTTAGTGTTTGTATTTTTTTTTTTGCATTAATATTATTTGCAATGATTTGTGTTTCTTTGCTTAGCAGTGTTGAAGGTATTCTGATACGACCATAATCCTCCGATTATCCAATTATCCTCCGTAGATCCTCCCCCCACCCCAAAAAAAAAAGCCAAACATGCCAAAAAAATTAACATTAATGAGAAAATAACATCAATTTACTGGAGAAGGCACAACATTAAATTCGGAGCACCTATGTACCTTTATTTTACCGTAGGCTGGGCAACATCACAGAGAACTATAGGGTTTTGGGGCTGTGAGTCTGTGACCCCGCTGGTAGGGTCCAAGGGTAAAGCCCCGGATCTCATGGCCTTTGGTTTTAGGTACATTCCTGGCTTTAAAATACTTTCCTACACATTTTTTCTCCATTTTTAAATTTCGAAAATACTAAATCAGTGTCCATTTGGTTTGTAGGCCAGAACTAACCACAAGGTGGCGGCTGCTGCTGTCTTTGTTTGGAGCCCTCAGAGAGCGCGTGTTGCACGCAGGACTTTTAAGATTGGCCTTCCTCCTTCTAGGGGTAATTTGGTCCAACCCCTTGATAAAAATTTCCATGACGCAAACGGCGCTCCCCGCCCACCCTGCGAACAGCACTGGATACTATGCCAGCTGCATTTAAATTTCATCAAACCATGAACCAAAACTAAAAAAAAAAACTTTTTCCGTATCACTTCTTTACTAAAACTTGGCCTAACTATCCTCTTCTGTGAAATGATAAATACTACAAACCTTGATAGAATAAGAAACTTACTATAGCCCATTTGTTACTTACTTGTGTCCATAGGCAGCTATTATCAGTAATGTGACATTACCAAACGTGACACTCAAAACCTGGCCATGGCAGTTTCGTATTGCTGAATCGAGGAATCAAATTTCCTGCAACGTCATCAGTGCTCTTCAAATATTTAATTTTAGTCGCTGCGTATTGAAAGGAAGTGAGTTGGAATAATTTTTGGCTTAGATTTCAATTTTTTTGTAACTCGACCCGTTGTCTCTTAGGTAACCTGGTTACACACGTAATATCAGGCCATTTTATTTCTTCTTTATTCACTTTAAACATGGTGTATTTGGAAATGCACGAAGCTCTTTTATAAAAATGCTACGAACTAGTTCAGAAGATCACACATAGAGAGCATCAGGGGTTCAACTTATACCTCTGTATAAATACCTATTGTTAAGGGAAAATAGATAGACAATGGGGTCCATGTAAATAACCATTGTTAGGGGCAAATATTGCTAGTTAAAACAATGGGCTACACCTGAATACACACTATTAAAAGGGTAATAGGTACGGCTTGCTTACGCCATTTCATTGTTTTGTTTTTTCTTTTGTGAACCTCGGTGTGAGGAAGAACAGTGCTCGATCGGCCGAGGTCATGCTGCATTACTGCAAGCTCCAATAACGGTGGAAAAACGGTGAACTTTTGATTAGAAAAAGAAAATGTCCTGTTTTAGTCGGACAGACGTGTGCATGTGCGACAACGTGCATGTTGCCCCTCTAAAAGCAGCCGATGATTAGGTGAGGAAGCTTGTCTTCGGAGACGGTGTTTTCCCCGTTACGACAAACTATTTAAATGTAATCTTTGTTTCAAGTCAAGTTGTATACAAACGCTTCAATAGACCAAGCATGATCTGGGAATAGCACAGTTGTCCACCAACAATACTCATGCTGTTAGATGTATATGCATGAAAAGTCATGAGGATTACATTGTCGAGCAAAGCTCAGTTAGAGGAAGGAATTTCTAAAACAGTGAATGTTAATTCAGCATATTGAAAATGCGTTAACAAGCTGTATATGTACCGAGGCAGGAATGTAGGCTGGGATTAATGTCACTGTTGTCATCGCATTTGTTGAGTCCAAAAGTTTCCTTGATAGTGAGTGTGGTACACTGTAAATGACACTTGAAAGTTAAGCAATTAATATAATTATGTAAAAGAGAGATGAGCATCAACTCGGAGCGTTTTCTTTATTGTTTGCTTCGTTTATATCAAGGCATCGTCGTTGTGTATGCGGGAAAAACGACATGTAAACTTGATAGTTGTTGTAGCTCTTTCAAAGATGGTGCGTGAATGGCACTTTCATGTCCTGTCCTTGCCGAGCAAAAGTCTTTCAGGTTGAAACGGTGGACCTTATTATGGCGGGTGGTATGGTTGTGCCGATTATTCGTTTAAACGATAATCGTCTTCTTGACGATTAAACGTTCAGTAATTTTCGTTTAATACAAACCGAACCTCTGACTGCCGATATTTGCGGCATCGATTTCGGCAACTTTCGCAGAAATATCAATAACTTTACAACCGTTCGAGATTACGACATGCGGTTCGCGGCGTGTCGCTCAGGAAATCGCTGAGTATCTTCCTAGCTATGTTTTAACTGTGGGTTACTATGTAAATTTTATTTTATTTTAATAACTATTGGACTTTTGCTGAAAACTACAATTTTGATGAAAAATTGGGGATACAAATTTGGATATCCGATTCGGTATTGGTATCTGATCGGTAAAGTTGGTATCGTTGAGCCTTATTTAAAATATTGGACAATTTTATTTTTGATAATAATTTTTGAAAGCATTCTGAACACAACCTTTCACATAGCAAACCCATACTCAATACCGCTTTGACCCTCCAGATGTCTGATTCGTATTTGTGGCTTTAATTATGGTTCGCACTGTTATCGTTATTTTCCAAGCTGCAGCAATTTATAAACCGATACAACAAAATTTAATATATTTATCTGAAACCCAAGTTTCAGTAAAAATTGCTGCTTTCTTGGTAGCGTTTGAAAGCTGGGAGTGCCAATTTCCTTGTCTGCGATGAATGATGTCCTCAACTTCACTCCCATTATTCCTCGCATAAATTGCTCCGTTTTCGATGTGTGTTTTGTAACTCCTTTAGTATTGCGACCTACGATTGGTTCTTTCGTGGAACGATACCTATGAATGAATCGGAGCACTGCCTCAAGTGACATCACGCGAAGCGAGTTTTTGGACGAAACGATAAAAATGGAGTGGACGCGAAAGTATTAAACTTAAAAATTATTTGGGGACAGGGATTAATCGTTAATCGCTTTTTTTAACCTTACGGCAAACATTTAGCCGATTAATCGGAATTTTACAACCCTAGCGGGTGGTGATTCAAAGTCGCTTTCGATAGACAACTCTGGAGAGTGTGAAGGCTTTCGGGTTGGACCGAAAGAGGCTTTCAAATTCCGAAAGGCAGTCTGCAGTGTCTTGTTTCGTGGGAAATAAAAGAAAGGAGAGCTCCGATGTCAAGGAGAGTATGCGAATTCCAAGCCGAGGGTGATGGGAAAGGACGAGGGTTGAAGTCATGCTTTGTTCTGTCGATGAGAAGATTGGCCGCCAGCCGCCGCCGAGTGGTAAAGCGGTTGTGTGAGCGACGGGTACAACGGGACGAACAAACCAAATCAATCTCGAAATTGGAACAGAATGCTTGAGCTGTCTTACTTACTTGTAGAGAATATACGTTCAGTTTCAAATTGGAGTAAGTTTCTTCCAATTGCGAAAATCCTATTGAAGAAGTGATTAGTCAGATGCCATTGACAGCATCTCCGCCAGACGCCGGAGAAGCGTTGGTTGTGTTGACGGCAGTTCCATTCAAACCAACGAGAAGTAAAGTCGGTAGACCGGGTAGAGAAAAACATTGCACCGAAAAAAGGAGCCGCTTTGAAGAGGATGCCGATGACGAAAATCGCAAGGATAATCACAGCGTGAAAGGCTGGCATCAGACGAGGTGGTTGGCGTAACGCCCCAGGGGATAGTGGGGATAGGAGTCAATGCACCATAGCGCCAACAGCGAGGAAACAGCTGCAGCAGGTGCATTCAGACAGCAAAGACACCACAGCAAAAATGAACCATGGTTCAATATAGATACCAAAAGTTAAACCATGATTGGTCCCAATTTATGCTTGTTAAACCTCATTCGAAACCATAGTCACTGGTTACCATGGTAACAGGAACTTTTACTATAGTATAATGCTTGGATAGCAATAGTTGGTCCGAATTTACCATTGGTTTAACCACAGCAACCCATGACCATAAATGGTGGTTTAACTTTCGAAAATTTTTACTGTGATGAATCAACCATCACTGTGATGAAATCTACTTTCGTGCGGACGTGCGTGTTCACAGTGTGACAGCTAGAGAAAGACAGATGGCTTCTTTCGCCTTACGCCCTCTATATAGGAAGAGTACGCACACACATACTGTGGTTAGCGAGCTGGCTGGATTTAGATTTCATATCTAGGGAAACAGCGTTCGAGAACAAGAATGCTAAATTTACAGGTAATGTGAATTTTCAACAGCAATAGAAAAACTAATTTCTTTCCTACTTGGTTGGGCCCTGTGCTCACGATCTGCATGTTGTTTCCAACTCTTCTTGCAATGAAAGATACACAGTTTCTTAGGTTTGTCGTGTTTGTAAGCCGCCTCCTTGCAACAACAATGTATTCTGACAAATAATGAAACGATGGGCGTGTTACACTTAATTATATTATAATAGACTGTTGGATGACAATACAAACAATGGCTACAAGTTACAACAATAATTTTGCATTTAGGCGCCACTTCAGAGCCACATGCTTCTGGCTGCAACCTCCATTTAAAAAAACGGCACTTTCCCGAGCAACGCTTTAACTGTATGCCGAAATTTAGATTTGGCAACTTTCCCTAGTGTCTTTATACCCTGTGAAAATTAACATGGGAGTCATCGGTTAGTTACCAGTAACATAAATCAACCTTATTAAGGGCACTTTTTAGCTGTAAAGGTCACGTTCCCACAGTTTAACATTGAGGTTTTCTTTGTTAGTAGGCCCTGTGCACCCAATTCCAATGATTTGCAAAGATTTCTAACGAATGGGATTTTCACCAGTAGGCTAAAATCAGCTACAGGCTTGTTACAGTTAAAAGACACAATCTACTATAGCGAGGCGCCTTAATACGACATTATTTGAGTATCATTCTCTGTTGCTAGCTACTGGCCTTTTTTGAAAGTACAGCCAAAAGGATTGGACATGATTTAAATGAATCCTAAAATGAAACTTAATCGCTTGTCTGTTTTATCCATGTAAGCCGCTGTGACAATTTTGGGGCAAGGTGGCCTGATGGTTAACACGACCGTCTCATGTGCCCGAGTTCCCGGGTCGAGTCCGGCCTCAGCCACCCCTGGCATTTTCGGGAAGAGAAGGGCCCTGTGAAGTCTCGTGCTCATGTCGACTGTGGCATGTAAACGAACCTAGGAATTTTAGATGGGATTTACCCAGCAAAATTGTCCCTCTCTCCTTCTGGCTCGGTGCACGGCAAACACTAAAGCTGTGACAACTTTCCTGAAGGAAAAACAAATTCACACACTTTTCAGGTCAAATGCCCAAAATTGAAGCACTGTCAAGATCTGGAAAACCTCTTCAACATTTCTCAAGCACTTTTCTGGCTACGTGTTTTCCGACAGTAAACTGCCAAAAATGAATTCTTAGGGAAGACAAAACAACGTTGAGCAATTCACACAATTTTATTGCAGTTCGTCAACAATCTTCTACAACAACACTCTTTCAAAATCGAAATTTCATCTGTATGAATTGGCTTTGTGTTTTGGCAGAAACGAAAAGCCTTCAGGAACAGGACCCAGCAACATTTCACTGCAAAATAGATAAATATAAGTGTGAGGAATGGGAATGATATAGCAAGCACAAAAGGTTCTGGGGAGGGGATTTCTCACCTCCAAATTTTGATGGGTCTTCACCCAATTCGAGAAACATTAGCACACCCTACTTTGAAAACATAACGAAGGGATTTTTTTTAATCCCCAACCACGGTGTGAACATGCAAATAGCAAATAAATTTGTAAAAACTGAGTCATTCATTGATTTTTATGTGTGGTCCGGGACCACCCCTTGGCCTTCTATAGACCTAAAAAGGGCCGGGCCATGGTGGGGCTATGCTGCTCTACCAAAGAATTTTGTACGTACACTAAAGCTTTGCCCACACTAACTTCTACTGACCCTATTAGATACCTTCTTCATCAATATTGATAACAGTTAGTCCCAATAACCTTACTGGAATTAAAGTGGCACTATCACCAGTTGAAAGTCTACAGAATCCGGCAACGTCTAGCGCTACCAAGTACTGTACTATCTAGCACTTACTTACGTCAAGCGAAGGAATGCACAACACCATTTCTTTTAACAAAACAAACAAGCCACAAGCCTGCTTAATTATTGAATGAAAATTTGGTGCGTCCTCGTGCACCTGGGAGCAAGCTGCAAAAGTTAACAATATCACTGCCGCTGGATGGCGCCACGGTATTTTCATACACTTTTCAATAGGTGATAGTGTCACTTTAAATGACGGATGTTTTAAGTGGACATTTCTCATGTTCAGAAATTGGTTACTTAATAATGCCTTTTAGGTTTGTTTGAACTGGACATAACGTTAAAAAAGTGTAATGATAAATTCCCACTAGTGTCAGGCTCTATGAGCAAAAATTGGTGCAAAAAGGCCACTTAAAAAAAGAAATCCGTTTCTCAGCCACCGCCTCACGCCTAAAAATCCCCGCACAAACCTTTTTTTTCTCTTTGCTCCCTGTGTAACTTGGCTAGTTGCTGCAAAATCAAATTTGTTATAAATTGTCTGTATTATGTCCAATAGGGCTTATTGTAATTTCGTTTCTGACAACATTCATGCTTTCTAATATGTAGGCTACATCTTAAGCAAACGTGAAGGAGCTAGGGAAAAAAATATTAAAAAATAAACCCGGCAGCCTGCGCGGAAAAAATAAAGTTTTGCCTGAGAAACAAGTTGAAATAGCGTAACATGAGTTTTTTTAGAACATGTTCTTGGTTTGTGACTAGTTCCTGTGCCTATATGCCGATGTCAATATCCATATCTGCCGAGCCGTTACTTATAAACAGAGACACGTGTTTTCTGCAATTGCAAAATTTTGCAGAATTTCCGCGACTTCGTATATTACGTATTTTTAAATTTCCATCAAGTAGTTGATGCGTGGGTTACCACAGGAGTTCAATGAACCAACCTCAGTGTCGTGGAATTTTCAGAATCGAGGCTTTTTTTGCAGAAAATTGCAGAATTGGGATATTTTTTACTGAATTGCCAAATATTCAGTAAAAAATACCCCAATTCTGTACCCATAAAAAAAAATTGATTTAATGCGGCATGGATGTTATTTTAAAATGTGTACCAGGTGAACACATTTTGTAATTTCTACACTGGTCAAGAAAGTAACTCAACTTGGTGCCACATTTTTCAAAATACCAAAAAGTAATGCATTACGGGTTCAATTTTACACTTAATTTGAGTCGCAGAATTTCAAAAATTGGACGCAGAATCGTTACTTTTTCGCTGCAGAAAGCATCGCGGAAATAGTCATTAACTTTTCGCGGAAAACACGGGTCTCTACTTATAAACAGTGTAATGGATACGTGTGGTTATTTTGGTGAGTACGAAAACTCATAAAAATTACTGACCCAACATAACTTTTCACAAGAAAGCTCAAACCCACTCTAATATCCTTACTGGAAGAGTTCAATTTTTTACCTGATCTTGATCCAGTCCGCACAATTTGGGCTTGCCATCAAAGTCTCCAAGTCATTTCTGCCAATATAGTAAGGTGGCCTCTCATTTATACGTTGAGGCGGCTGCTCTAAAAGGCCCACCGGAATGTACCTGAAATTGACATTTTGTAAGTTGCATTATGTATTTTGCAGGGGTCGTAGTGGGTTTAGAGGGAAAAAAAGTAGGAAATAAGGAATTTCGTAAGTCATAAATAAGGAAAAATAAGGAATTTTTCACTGAAAAGAAGGTAAAAATAAGGAACCCCTCAGTCTAAATCAGGGCCTAATAACAGTAAAAGCAAATATAACGTATCTGCAGTGGTACATATTTTTTACGGTTACACTTACACCAATGAAATACTGCTAAACACAATTCTAGCTCATTAACCTTCCTAATACTTTTTCGTAGTTGACTGCTTTACAAACTGGACATTTAATAAATGTGCGATAAAACCATTCCGTCGGTGTATCATCACTAACACTAACAGATGGCTTAACAAGCCCAAAATGATGCAGAACCGGAAGTGATGCTTTTCACCGCGCACGCGCAGAACGCCTCGTTGCACTGTAAACAAGCCAGGGACCGTCGAGTACGCTAACGAAGTTCGTGCCTTATTATTGAACATAAATCTTATACGTTATTTAACTAATTTACACTTAAATTTACAAAATGAGCGTAGCTGAAAAAAAGTAGGGAACTGTACATCTCAAAAGAGGAAAAAAGTAGGAAAATAAGGAACGAATACAAAAAAGTAGGAAATAAGGAAAAAGTAGGAACTCTACGACCCCGGATTTTGAGCATTTACAAAAAAAAAGTGCTTCCTATAAGCACAGAACAGTGACTATCAGTATGCCAACATGCACTTGAATATTCATTAAAAAACAGAACAAAATTACAAACTGAAGCGTATATTTAAATACCGGCAATCGGCGTTGACAGTGGTAATTATAAGCCATTGGATATAAAAAATTAACACAATACCACCACAGAAGAAATCAATCAACATTGTTTCTTGACTTTTTGGGGAAAAGTCCGTTCCCCATCATCACAAGTTGCTACAGAAAACGTTGGAAACCAACATGTGACGTTTTTGATTTCCAACGTTTTCCGTAGCAACTTCTGATGATGGGGAAAAACTTTTTCCTCAATATTCAAGAAATAATGTTGATTGATTTCTTCTGTGATGGTATTGTGTTAATATTTCATCCTCAAATGAAACTAATAACCTGAAGATGTAAAACAAGAAGAGAACTGTTTTAATAATACTTACCGGTACAAAAAAGATAACCATTCCAACAGAAATCGGCGGGTCTTTTCCACACCCTACAGGAAACAAAAAGAATGACTAAGCATTGTTAACTATGTTAAGTTTTCATTCTATTCTTACACAGAAATAAATAAGTCACTATTGAACTACTAAAATAGCACCGTTAGTCACATCCGATTAGTTTTAATACTCAATACTGTAATTGTCTACACTTATCGCACATCTATGTAGTTTGTGTTAAAAACACGATATAACTGACAGCTTTCTTGCACGACACAATTACCAGTTTAACAGCATTTCCACAGCAGAGTCCTATGTTCAAATTGGACAAAAGGTAATGTACTGTCCTCTCCCAACAGCCTCGATTCTTAATCATCACATGTTCCCGGTATTGTCAGGCAGAAGCTGACGTTGGTTGGTTAAAAAGCCACTCCAATAGTAAGGAGCATCATTTCCTCGGTTTATTGAACCAGCATTACCCTATCAGCAACTATGGGTTGAAATTTCTACGTTGAGGTGACGAGGAGGCCTTAGTCGCATCATCCCATATCTTTTAATGATGTCATTAAAAGATGTGTGATGTTTGTGAATAAGGCTTCCATATCAGAGAGGAATTTTCAATCCAAATTTCTGCCTTTTACATCATTTGTAACAGCTTCATTTGTTTCAGTCAAACATCATAAATTATAACGCACGAACCATTATTATTACAGGCCTAACAGCGGCCTCCGACAAAAATCTTTTATGAAACGAAAACTGAAGCTAGGAATACTACTTTTATCAAAAAGTTGAACTACTGTAGCAAGCTTCTATGCCTAAGTTAGTGACATAATCTATCATCCCTCTCCTTAACAAGGTTTTTCACACGGCTTGTTTCATGCCGACAATGCTATAATGAAGCTATTCAAAAACATTCCGGAAAATTGAATACATCTGAGTTGCGTTTTGAATGGCTAAAACTGGAAATACAGTAGTTAAAACAACGACTGAAAGGTGGCGCTAACAGAAAAAAAATATTGAGTCTTAACAAAAGTGGAAATTAATGGAAAATATTGCTCAGTATACGCAGACAACTGCATTGAACGTACCGTAAATTGCGTTTTAAACGCCGCCCCTGGGCTTATTCAGGTAATTTGGCAAAAATTAAGGGTGGGGCATTAAAAAGCCTAACTTATTATCTAAACTTGCATCTGCCCAAGGAGGCAGTTTACCTTATCTTGGAAAAGTCTGTGATTTGAGATCATTCACATACATTTAGCATTAACACAATCTGTTTATTCTCATTTCTGCAGAAGTTTAGATTGTAATTCCTCCACAATCAAACATAATTCTGAGTTTCTAACCACATAAAACTTTGTAACTACAAGCTTGGATGCAATCGCAAGCTGCAGCGGCCATAGTTACGATGAGACAGTGATCGTTCATCTACCTTCCAGAGAGTGTGACTGCTGCTTAGCTTATCTTCTGTCTATGATGAGTGATCCAAATGTCTTGGCGCAAACGTCTGATAAATGAAGGCAAAAGCGTTCCGAATTGCGAATTGCATTGGATTTCGTTAAGTGCATGAAGCTTTGGTCAATTTTGCAGCAGAAAAAAAGACGAATTAAGTTAATAAAAAGTTAAAGGAAATAAAAAGATGAAAAGGATGGGCCTTAGCTTTGCATGGGCGATTAATACACGATTTACGGTATAGGAACTGTGGTCACCATGTTTGTCCTCTATTTCCGAAAGACATGACATGACTCACTCGCAGCACAGACGGATATCGACAATTTGTTCAAGGTTTCACGCTATTTTAAACAAAAGGTAGTTAGGCAGGTAGCTTACCTCTGAATCAGCACCCCAATGATCCAAGCCATAATGAACGTAGTCCTTGACAATCTCAAATCTTTCTTGAGATGAAATATCCCAATGACGCTGTTCTTTGATTTCAGTGAATATCCAAGGCTTGAAAAGTGGAGCTCTAAATAAAAAATAATGCCATATTACGCAAGACAGTACACAAAATGAGAACAAGAGATGCACTAATATGGGCATCGGGTATTGGCTACCGCTAAGACCATATCAGTATGGCTGAGCGGCAGGACTCGGGCCTTTGATTTCAAAGGTCGTGGGTTCGATTCCCCACTCAGGCAGTCTGACATTTAAGTACAACAGGCATCCGTATTTATTTTACACTGATCAGCTGAGTAGCCATTTTAAACTGTGATACTCAGATTGAAAATCCAAATTTTTTCTACAACACAGGGCTGCACCAGCTTTGTATTGAAAAAGAGCAGTATCTGCTAACAGTAGATTGGTAAAACCTAATTTTTTTCTATATTTGAACCAAAAATTAACCCATTTTGATGTTCAAATACACAATTTCAAACCGTTCTAAGGTTATTTAGTTTATCACAAACCAAAAAATTAGTTCCAAAAAAAGAACCTTAAAAGTAAGAAATTTACTAACAAAGTTGCAAAACTAAAAATATTTCTTACGCATCCAGTACAGTAAAACCTAAATACAGTAAAACCTCAGTTATCTGAACCCCGATTATCAGAACTGCCTTTGGCCAAGAAATCCGGCAAACTCTGAGTAGGCCTAAAGAAAGTATCAATACTTGCTGAACCCACGGAATCTTGGAATGCTAACAGCCGCTGGCAGTTCTTCTACAGTATTTTTTTTACCAACTCCGTAATATTTTTATTACTATGCAAGTAAAGTTGTTATACAGTGTAGCCTCAAATATTGCCGATGGTCGATAGCGCTCCCACAGTCTGTCGCGAGCTGCCATCGTTGGCTCCATCGTTGGCACTCATATTGCGTACGTGCCCGGTCTTGAGCGACCGTCCGCCTGGCTGCTCTTTCACGGGGCCGGTAGAATGGGAGAGTCCACTTGCAATGTGGGCGTGAGGAGGGGGGAAGTGATTATACGGCCTTTTAATGTTTTTTTCTTATCGGGTCTTTTCTTATCAGCTCAGCCGGCATCCAGCATTATTATGTAGATTTGGCCTATCGCAAGATTTGCGTGCGTAGAATGATTTATACCAATCAATGTTGATCATTCATAGCGGTTTTAGTTTTTAATTTTTTTTTAATTTACGGTATAGTACCATTTTAGTTTAACACCATGTTTTACAATTATTAGTGAAATAGTTTAATCGTATTCAATTCCTTCACTGATTGGCAATCTTGAAAATATGAATAAAGGTTATTTAGGTGAGGTAAATACAGGTTTTGACCGTAATTTTCCCTTGCGTAATTTTCCCTTAATACGACTGGTTTATTAACATTAATCCGAACTACCATTGGTCCCAATTAGTTCGGATAATTGAGGTTTTACTGTAGAGCTGGCAACGCCAAAGTTTGCTTAGCTTTGCTCAGCATGACGTTTTCACGGAAACCAGAGTAAAGCTAGCAATGCACCCCATCTTGTTAGAGGGTTAATTTGAGCCAAAGGCTATGATATCTAACACTCCTACAAGCTACTGCTGTCAGCTTCTCCCACTGAATATATTTTGTAAGCCATATCTCGCCGGAAAAAAATAATCGGCTATCCATAAAGCTGGTGTATGCTAGCTGCTACTTGCCAACGGAAACAAATCATGTGACAAGTTACGTAAAATTGCAGCGCAAAATTCAGCGAAACGAAAAGAAACTAAACAATTGTGGGTTAATGAATGTGCTGTGCTGCAATGTAGCGTGATCACGACATTAGTGTGCGGTAGCATCTAGCTTGCCAGAGAAACCGATATCACTGCTACCAGCTGGCGTGAGTTCGCAACGTAAATACTGTATACACTAGCCGCCACTTGCCACTGGAACCGGTTCATCATGCCAAAAAAAGATGAAGAACTAGGAACGAAGATTGCCGAATCCCGTTTGTATGGCCACTTCATTCTCGTCTATCAGCCATGTAGTTGATGGTTCCCTAGTAAAACACTAGGACATTGGAATACCAAAACTGACCGAAACTAGCAAAACTGTAGAAATTACAGTGAAGTGTGCCGACAATCCTAAAAAAAAATTACACAAAAGTTTTTCGGATGATGCGATGGTGTCCAAGACACATCTTTTTAATTTTTCCGCCTAAAGCGAAATGACGTGATTTAGCTGACATCTTTAAACTACAGCAAAGAATGCAGTGCGTAAAAGGAAGCTCACCGGCCTACAAGAATTCCATCAACAGTAGTGGTCTCGAGACGTAAATTGTAATCCTCAAAAGACAAAACATCTCCATTTCCTGCAAATAAAGCAATGTTAAATTAAATAAAAGTATCAAAACAATTTCTTTACAACTTCTTCTTAATGTTACTTAGTATACTTAGATATAAAACGTTGGAAATACAAAGAGACTGCTGGACAATTTTCCTAAAATTCCACGTCATTCCTACCATGGTTAAATTTTGCGATCATTTCTAGTTTCGCTTATTAATTGATCATTCCGCCGGGGCAGATTCGTTTTGGAAACATTAGGTTGAACATTAGGTTCAACCAATCTATTAAAACTAAGATTTTAGGAATTTTCTAAGCTTCTGCTGCTCTTCTTCCTCAGCTTACAGCATCTACGATGATGCCCTTTTCTTGGCGCCAGGAAGCGTGGTGGTGATGCAACTTTATGTCCCCTAGGATAGGTTGCCTGTAGTATCCTACCGGCATGCTACGTAGGCTGCTTTGATGGTGAATCGGGTACGTTGGCTGTGTTTAGTGTTGATAACTGTGGTAAGTTTTAAACCTTTTAGGTCCACGCCATTTTTTCTATTCGCGAGCGAAAAGACCATGGCCGCAAATGGATGCCATGAATAAGTTGCATTCCTCACGAAAATAAATTGTACAAAAAAACTATTCGGTCTTGGCGTATAAAAATTCGTAAACGTAATAATTATATTTTAAATTATTGAACAGAAATATAATTGGGACCACCGTCCTACGTTTTCATTATTTAAATCCTAAAGTTAAATCCTAAAGTTCGACTATGTAAACAGCGCTAACGAAAGTTTCAACTTACAGTACTCGAACTGGTAACATCCACTCGATATTCTTCCATCACCACGCCTGTTATTACTTCCGAAATCATTATTTTATGTTTTATTACCGTAAAAATAGTTTAAAGTTGCTTTATTCCTCCAATATTTACGATTGCCGAAAGCTCACTACCATTTCGTCCTGAGCGGCCATATTGACCGGCTGCCCGCAAGCGAACGCGCTCCTGCTAGCGCCAATGGATACGACTTTGACTCGCTTCGCGCGACGTCACCAATGAACGGCCGACGGGTCACGTGCCGCGAACGAATCAATCAGCGCACGCGATAGTGCGCGATCGGGAAGAGTTTGAACAAGGGCCGTTGAAATGTACTTTTCATTCGAGGAATACAGGCAGTGACGTTGGAGTTGATGACATCATTTATCGCGGGCTAGAAAATTGGGAATCCTCTGTCTCGACCGCGCTCCAGATGGCGGCTGCACGTTGCGTAGTTCCGGAGATACGATCGTTTGAACCAAGGGCTGTTTTCAGCAAACAAACGCAATTTTTACGTCAATTTTGGCGACGATGCCAACAATAACATCGACTTAAGGTAATAAAAAGATAATTTTACTTAAATAAACCGAAATAAACCTTAAATATACGTTCCAAAATACCTAATTCAATCGGAGTTACCCTCTGATTTACGCAATAGGATTTTTTTTTAAACAGGGCATAGAACTGAGCGAACAATGTATCGTTCCTCTGACGTTTTCGGCGTCATTTTTGAGCAACGATGTATCGTAGCTCGGACTCAAAAGGTTAAAATCTGGCTGGTGACCTTGGTCCATGTGATGAACTGCAAGTCCCTTGTGGATATCATTAGGGATGGCATGATAAAAAATGTTTTATCCCGATAACATTTTTTAAATTATCGCGACAATCGATAATATCTCGATAAAAAAATTTCGACGCTGGAATAACCGTTTTAATTTTGTCAATTAAAAAAAAAAGAATTGTGTGGCATTCACCATTTGGACAGTAGACATGAAAATGCACTTGTCATTTTACATTGCTTCCTCACCACGTAGAAACAATTTAGCACTTGTGCTACTATTTAATGCTTAAATATTGTTTGCATTAAATTAACTCTCCAATCAACCAAAGTGGCTAGCAACAGTATTGCACACTTGGTTGGAGAGCCTTTGTAATTCCGCAAGCAATGCCGCAAACCGCTTGTTTCTAGCTATTACGGTTTCCGAGATATGACAGTGTAAGCAGCGGGGTTTGCACGATAATTCAATAAATCAGAAAAAGTGCGATACAATAATCAACGAAAAATTTTATCGCGATATTATTGATTATCGTGCCACCCCAAGACGTCATCTTGGTGTTGGTTGAGCCGTTTTTATGAGACGACAGGAGGATTCTCAGATGTAGGACAGTTGACACCACACTTTGTGCGCATGAATTTGTGGATGGTGTTGAGGGCTTTAAACTTGTTTCAGTGACTGTCTGGGAAGCGTAATTCGTCAAATTAAAATTTGATAATTATCACCACAGAACACACAAAAGTACCACTCTCGCATCAAAGCAGCCTATATTGCATGCAACTTGGATACTACAGTAATTCTACACCAGGGTGTATAGAGTCACATTGACGATTTCACGATGCCAACAAAAGAGCATTGCCGTGATAGTGAGCAACAGCTTTGAAAATTCCTGAATACTTCTTTTCACAGACTGTGCGGCAGCTCCTACCTAAACAGTTTTAACAATTTAGGTGTCACTCATCGCGGTGGGCCCAAAATCTCCTTTGCCTATCTCTTGGATTCAACCTCGCTTCCCTTATTTTGAGTTAGACCAGAATAACGAATAAGCCATACAGAATGAAAATATAATGAAAACACCATCAAATTCCAAGTAGATTTCAGTTAAACAAATTCAAACACATTTTAATTATTTGCAGTTACATAAGAGCGCAAAATTGTTGATCGATCATGCAGTATACAATTATGGATATGCTGTATGGACAAACTGCATTACAAATACAGCATTCATAATTGTATTTATAATTTTACAATTACGAATACGCAGCTGAGTATGCTGTACATACAGTTATGCAGTAAAGTGTGGCTGCAAATGGGCAGTATCCCATAATGTTAAACTTAAAAAGTTAACAGTTAGATCTGTGAAAATGAAGATTTTTGAAATCTCTGAAGCTGTGGTTTCACTTTTTTCTCAGTAAGTGGCGTCAACGGTGATTACTCAAGAATTCAAAAAATCGTCATGGCCACGGACTGGACGACACATCTGACTAATCATTTTCAACATGAATCCGCCTCAGCAAAACACATGAGTCTCCAATAAAAATGACATATTATACAGTATGTTTACAATAAATTTTATAAAACTTCAAGTTGACTTGAAACATAGTTCTCTACCCCACTTCAATTTAAAGACTTGGCTCTGCACAGCCTCAGACTTATGTAGCAGCCCACACTAATTATTCTAATTCAACAGCTCAACTTACCAAACACGGGCATGGGGTGAGCCAGCTTAGCACACTGATCTATGTAATTCCAGTCAGCTTGCTTTGTATATCGTTGTTCCCTAGAGCGCCCATGAATCTGCAAATGTATCGGATATATAAAAAAAAATTTAGCCGACAATAAAAATTACGTTCTAGCACAGGAGTTAATAAAAATTTTTTTTTAATAAAATAAGAATACCATTATAAAACTGTCACCCACAGCTTCAAAGAAACAGGTACTGTATCAGAACCCCTTACTGTTCCGGTATTGTACTACCGCTCCCTCGTTCGCAGCATCCTCGAGTAACCTAATTCTGCTTGGTGGATTACATTTGAATCAGACCACAACAAACTGTAGAGGCTCCACAGAAGAGCTACAAAACAAGTTCATGCCATCTGTCACCTCTCCTATACAGAATGCCTGAAAGCCCTCTGATTGCTCACCCTCGAATGCCGCAGAATCTGAGGTGACCTCATCTTTACCTACAACCACCTTCACTCTCCCTCAAACATAATTAAACCCCTCTTTGTCCTCAAACCCACAAACTAGAAACAACTGCTTCAAGAACTTCTAACCCCGCTGCACCTCCACAAACCATGAGCTCTCTCTTCCTTTCATTATATGGAACCGTCTGGCAAGGGATATCGTCCCCGCACCAAACACCAATATCTTCAAGACCAAACTTGATACCTTCTTGCCAACAATCAACCCTCAATTTGTGTACGAGAACTGGTGATTTCTTCCCACTTGCCAGCATCAAAAGCTTCAAGCTTCCTGCTAGCGTTTTTCAATGTCAATGACAATTTATATTGTTTTATTTTTAGACGTTTTAAATGGTACTAATTATAAGTTATAGGTGTCAGTCGTTCAGAATTTATTTTAAAAATAAAGGCCTAAAGTTTTGTTAATAAAGTTGATTTCGACGCGTAAGCATGATGCTCGGGAAAGAAGACCTTTTTCCAAGCTGAACGCCTTTTGCTCAAACTCAACGAGCATTGAAATCATGGAGTAGGTGAAGCAACGCGTACATTTTGGTTCATTCAAGTGCCAAGCGAATACCAACATGATGTTGATATTCACACATTACACAGCACTCGTACACATAGTTGTTACACGCTGGGACAGGAATATGGAACCATCAATCGAATAAAGCGGTTCCATTGACGGCACAAGAACAGAAAACGGATTGTGCTGAAAAAGTAGAATGTCTTAAACATCTCGTCCGTAAACTCTACAGCACCATTTCGGCAATAATTTGGGAGCTGGAATTCCCCGTAGGGACGGCTCCATCTTAAGACTCATAAGGAAGGTGCAACCCTTAGATTGAACACCTCAGCCAAGGGAGGAATGATGCCAAAATTGGATTGAGAAGGGGCCAAGAGACTTAAGAAGCATGTGCGGGGTGAAAGCAGGTTGGTGCGTACAGGTGTTATGTTGAAGGAGGTGGAAGGTTTAGTGCTGGACAATTATGAAGTGATGGTTTCCTTTGATGTGGTTATGCTGTTCCCTAGTCTCTCCCACAGACTAATCCTGGAGATGTTGGCTTTGTTGAGAAGGAGATGAGGTGTCAAGACTATCTCGCTTTTAAAAGTCCTCCATCTGCGTCAAATTAGATGGTAAGACGTATGGGAGGTTGGTGGGCTCCATGGGCTATTCCAGCTGCCAATTATTGCCAAAATGGTGCTGAAATTGGAGGTGGGGGTCGGTCTGTGGAACATGCATTGACGATGTGTTTTCCATCATGAAAAAAAAAATAGACTTGAAGATCTTAGGAAGAAGGTTAACATCTGGAGAGAAGGAATCAAAGTCACGGTGTAGAATGAATTCGAAGGAGTGTTGCCTTTTTTGGATGTGAAGTTTCAGAGGTTGGAGAGTGGGAGACTTGAGTATGACCCTTAAATAAAGCCGATGGCAAATGATAAAGTGATTCCTTTTTCTTCGGGACAACCCATGGAGCAGTTGAAGGCTATTGCCGTGAAATGAATTTGTCCGGATGGTAGGAAATATTACCTACAGTAGTCCGAAAGAATTGGCGAGTTCGCACCTAGAAAGGTCAAATGGAATGTTTTTGAAGCTGGGGTATCCTGCTGGTGTACTAAACAGATTGAGAAGAAAAACTAGGGCCATCGTTGAGTGGAAAAGAAACACAGAAAGTCAATTAAGGAAGACGTAGAAACGAAGGGACCGAGTGCAGCTCTCACTTACCCCGAGGGTGTAACAGGACCTGTTCAGCATATCTTGAAACAACATGCATATTGAACGTATTGAAAAACGTGGAGGGCTTAGAGAAAAGACTACAGGAAGGAGTACTAGAGTTGAGCAGCAAGTAAAACTTGGAATGCGAAAGTCGAGGGATGTAGAAAGCATGGGATATATAAGAAGACTAAAGAAGTTGTGTACATAATGCCATGTAAGGACTCCGAAAGGAGTTTGAACCCGAGTAGCTCAGCACATGGGTAACGTGAGGAATCACGCTGAAGACAACCGCATCGCAGTCCACTGCAAGGCCGCACAACACGAGATTGACTGAAAGAGTACGAAGATGTTACTGAGATCGAATTCAATCCGAGACCCCCATCTCCAATGTTTGGAGTCCATCGCCATCCAGCTACATGAAAAGAGAGGTGTCAAATTGATGAATGTTGTTTAAGGTCCAGCATTCTGAAAAATTTCACACTTGGTCAGCAGAGACTTACGTGGCCGGTTTAACTTACGCGGCAGCTGGAAGGAGGGAGGACAGCTATGCTGGTACTGGAGACTATGTTGCCGGCAAATTTCGAAAGTGCTAATATGTGACCATGATAATTGTTGTGATGTAGGAAGTCTGTACTATAAAAGCCTTGTGGCTGATGAACACAGCAGAAAATTTGCAAGACTTTGTGGTTATGTTTGTTGTGAAAGTGAGCAAAAACGTATTTTGTAAGAATTTTTAAGTAGATGGGTTGTATTTTTAATGAGATATGTCTTGGAATTTCAGGTTTTCCACGAAAACAATATTGAAATTTCATGGAATTTGATTCACAAGCTCAAAATCAGACTGGTGTCAGCAAGCTAGAAAGCAGAAGCTACTGCTTGTCAACTGAATGTTCGACACCTGCATTTAGTCCTAGCCTATTAATGGCAGTTGATCACTTAATATCACGCTGCTCTCACCCATAGAGATCTCTTGACATACTGTATTGTTTGGGATCATCAGTAAAGAATACTCTGTGGATGAGAAATAGGCACCTTGCTGGTGGAAATAATAGCTCATAACCAAAATGGCTTCAGCAAGCGCCATACAAGCAGTCATTTCTGCTTTTTAGCTTGCTCTAAAGCTCTAAACTTGTTGTGACCACCATCAAGGTGTCTCATCAATAGAATATTTTCTACTGACGAGGATGAAACAGTTTGTATAGAGATCTCTATGAGTGAGAGCAGCTTAATATTAAATGGAATTTTATCAGTTTTCAGACTGCTTTGCAGGAAATGTCAGTTAGGTTACTCAATACCTTCTGTATGAGTGAAGTCACGTATTCAAGCATTTTAGCATTTCACATGTCGGGTTAACGACTGTATGCTCAATATTTAGTATTACG
>JAHWFP010238258.1:0-31312 GCA_023313725.1 Lithobius niger | reverse complement strand
GCGGCAAATTTTAATAAGTCCCACATGCGCAAAACCAGACAACTCCACGGTATCGGCTTGTCTGATACCGTTGGTACTGTATCGGAATCAGAACCAAACAAATGGGCACCGGATAGCCTTATTTTTCCAAGTACTAATTTCTTTACATATTCAGGCAACTTCACAAGTAGTTGTTAGTTCCAAAATCTGATACGGAATAAAGAAATCTACTTTTTACCCTTTCCCTTATAGCTACTGAACGGTTAGAGCTACTAATTTGTGGTTTTGACAGCTGGCCAAAACGCCTTCAAAATGGTGAATCCAAACAACTAAATCCATAAACCAGAAGCGAAAATAGTTGACGAACTACGACCAGTTTTTAAGGCAGAATGTTTGCTTCCTTAACCTTCTGATTTGTTTCTGTTTTAGTGAACATTTACTTGGATCGATACTTTTTGTGGGAAATGCTAAACACGAACACCCATGTTTGGTTAGGTTTGCCATATTCAATGCAGCCCTATTGGCAACCAATTATACCGCAGACTCTTAACAACAAACATTAGTTCGGCAAGATTGGATTGGATCACGATAATTTTCTTGTTACAATTTTATCAATGTCATCCATCAGTGTCACTTCAGGTTTTAAAATGGGCGATGCGTGGTCATCATGTGACACCTTGCTGCTAAGCTGTACCGATACCACTTCTACCGATCCGATACAGATACCGATCCGATACCACATCATATCTGTCAAACCGACACCGATGCCGATACTGATTTAATTCAAGACGAGACTTCGTGTTGCACTGTTATTTTTGGAATCGTGACCGTCTGAAGGCAGGGAACACAAAGTTCTCGATGCAGATAATGATTTTATTCAGGATGAAACTTTGTGTTGCACTTCAATTTCCAGAATTGTTGCCGGCAGACAGCAGGCAGGAAACATGAAACTCTACATCATCAAGGGTGAAGTGTGGTATTTGCCAAGGAATCTGTAAGAAATACCGATTCCGATCCGATTCCGATACATTGAATATCTGCAGATTTACCGATACGGTATCTACATCTGTACAGCCTTACTTGTGCTGCTTACTGGACTAGTCTTGTTGCTTGCACCTCTGGCCACTGGATAGTATAAGGCTGTAAATGTTCTTAACTGAATTAACCTAAGCGACCTAATATCATCCAAGGGTCGCGTTTCAAAATGGTGGACCGCTGTGACATTTTTCGTCTTTTGGACTTTTTGTTTACCAAAATGTAACCGTTGTGTATCATTAAGGAGCTTCTGATGATTGTGATCGTATAAATTTATCACCGGAAATGCAAGTTAAACATATGTTTTTGTCTATTTTTGTGGTATTGTGTATATTTTTGGGAAATGTTTACTTCAATAAGCCACAGTACTCGCCGCTTGCCGGTTTTTTCCATCATCCAATCCATACCAAATGGATTGGGCAGCGGGTATGGGGAGGGGGTTGTGCCATCAATCAGGAGATTCAGCAGCGGTAACAAGTTGTCGAGTGACTACCAACCACCGCGCCGACGATTCCAAAGTCGTCCGAAAAATAGGCTAAAAGAGTTAAGTGTGTTTCAGTGTACACGTTCTTAACCATAAGAAAATACATTTAGCTATGCACACCATGAAATCAAGTTGCTCTCGCCCATAGAAATCTCTACAGACTGCACACCATGGAATGTACAGATGAACAAAGCATTCGTACCATACACAAAAAAAGTAATCTATCTAAGAAGATGAGGCCAAGTATAACAACAAATTTTTATTGGCCGAACAAGTACCGAAACAACTAAACAAGTGAAGTCGAAAACGGATCTAAATTTGGATTTTGCTTTTCTGTTTGAGTGACGGTCAGTTTGGGAAATGGTAACATTCGCAATTCATTCTCACCTACAGTTTACACATCACTAAATTAGTAAGAGTAACAACAGCATAGTAACTCCAGCAACCACTTATCGTGATCCAGCTGTAACTATACCAGCAACTTTTTCAACTCACCACTACAGCACCAGATCCCATGCCAAGAACGATGCTCCGGAGCCATCTACAACTAAACCCGCTGATCAATGAGCAAAAGACGACAATGAAGAAGAACCTTTCCCTGAACCGCCACTGCCACCCACATGAGGCAGTTCCTTGTAAAGAATATCCTAAAGGCAACGTTGGAGAGACCGAACAAAGAATTTGTGTTCGAGTCCAAGAGCACATGCAAGCCACCATCCTTGCTGAAAAACAAAGTACTATAGCTGCCCATTCTGCAAAATCCAAGCACAACGTTGACTTGGAAAGTATTAAAGTGTTGCTGCGTTCTAATTCAAGGCAAGAATCATTTGAATCGTTGTCCAGCTAACACTGCAGGGCTTCAAGTAGCCTTCTCATGAACGTGCAAGCCCCTTCCTACCTTGAAATTTGGCAAATAACCACAACTAGGCTTTTCCATCAGCTGGATTCACGGTACAAGACTTTCCTGCACCAGTACAGGGCGAGGGCAGCATCACTACCAATTAGAACTGCCTGCACAATGCCTACTGTGATGAGCGCCAAATTCAAAATTGGTGGACGTTTAAAGGTCGATTGCTGTCGCTTTCAGTGCTCTAGGCTTAGGCCTGAAGACGGTAGCAGGACCAGGCTACTGGAAATTTGCCAGTAATTGCTTGTTACTCTTATTTGGTGTTGCTTGAACTATGAAAATTCCTGCTGATAACCAAAGTAAAACAACTGAAAAATCGATCTATCAGGTTCGTAATTCAGTTCTGATTTTGTTGAAATTTCATGAAAAAGGAGCTTGTGTGCATAAAACAAGTTCAAAAATGAAATTTCAGAGATCTGGTTTTCCGTTGAATGGCTAAACCGATTTTTAGGAGCTACACCGATACCAACTTTACTGATCCGATACCGATACCGAAGCAGTTTTACAAATTTTGCAGGTACTGGTACCGCTATTCAAACTTTTATCTTTAATTTTTCATCAACGGCGTAGTTTTCTGCAAAAGTCCATAATTATAACAATTTTTCTTTTTAATAGCAACCAACAGTTAAAACATCGCTAGGAAGATACTCAGCGATTTCCTGAGCAAAACCCTGCAAACCGCGTGTCAGTATCTCGATCGTTTCCAGAGTTATCAATATTTTTGCAAAAGTTGCTAATACTGATCCGATACTGATACTGCACATGTCGGCAGCTGATTCGATCCAGCCTTCGTACCTACTCTAAAAGGCTAGTGCCTCCAAGCACTACATGAACAACTAAGCTATGTGACAAAACACGCCATGGTGAAAGTTCTTTTAGTGTGCTGAATGCAGATAATCATTACAAATGGGGATGGTAAAAATAAAATAAAATACTAAACTATCAATATCATATGTTTTGAAACAACACGATCACCGCTTTTATAATTTTTACAGCAAACTTATGAGTGGTGGCAGAGCTATTCAAATGCACTCGTATAGCTTCAAAAGCTAATTATTCAAAAAAAGTTACTCGTACTCGTACTCGAACAAAAGATTATCTTTCTGGAATATACAGTATGTCTACACGCATGGAAAACATATCATTACCATGCATCATGTTTATGCAATCACCTTAGACACATTTCAGATGTAACAAGCATGTGCTTTGCTCGACAACCTTGACAAAATTTCAGATTAAAAAAAAAATCACCCAAGTACGTGATCTGGTGGCCAAGGAATTAACTTGGAACCTAGAAATATTCGAAAGAAGTTTGCAACATTTTACACGAAGTGAAGCAGTTTTGGTGCGCAATTCTTCTGCACCACTGCCTCCATCTCGTCAGTGAAACAGGGTATCAAAATTCTTAAGGAGGTATGGTACTAATACTACAAATCATGCAGTTAACTTCAGAAACGGATGTCAATGCAAACCTGTGCATACTTACTTGGACACCAAATACATCTTCGGATTCGTGCCTCTTGAGCAGAGCCCATTCTGATTGTTGGCCTTGTACCAAATTCATAGACATGGCCATTTCCCCACATGTAATGTCGGCACCAAGACGCTTGCAAATACGACGGAAAGGAAGATTTCCTACCTAGAACAAAAAATGTGGCGAATGGAAATGTTTATGCTTAACTGTGTAAGAGTGCGTGTTAAATGCTGCCGATGGACATTTCCTTTTAGGCCGTGTCAGTATGGCTCAGCGACCTCGGCAATTGGTTTCACAAGCTGTAAGTTCAATTCCCTGATCAGGAAGTCTGACGTTTAAGTCCAAAAGGCAGCATAAATAGGTTTGTATCCGTACTTATTTAACCCTTCTCGAGCCCATTTGCACTGTACCGTTTAATTACTACCTAGAGCACACGCCATCTTTAAAAGTATGTCATCTTTCATGGAATTTTACCACAACCCTGCAACACCAGGAATGTAGATTTAGGATAAATTAGAACTACAGTAATAGCAGCCTCCATTTCTGACCAGCTTTATCGTAATAAACATTTTATTTCTGGGTTTTGGCAAGGTATTGCTCTTGTCAAAAAGTATTTTCTTGCAATAAATCAGTATTTATTGAAAGGTTTAAATCGTACGTTGATCCCGCCGTATAAAATAAAAATGGAGGATAGAATCTAAAGTCGGAAGGCTCACTACATGTTCGACTAGTTATTTTAAAAAAAGTCATTACTTTTGGTGATTTATTAATGCTGGAAGTTTGTTGTGGTGTTAATAACTTTCATCAACTTGCTTCAATGTCGGCTGCCATTTGAAATAAAAAGGTGACGACGTGAATTTTAGTCATACGCGCCAACAGGATACTAGCAATTAGAGACTGACACTTACAATGATATCTTAGAAACCATATACGCTACAGACGAACGGTTGCAGCATTACGCTCAGCTTTGCAAGGGCTTTCTGCACTAGCACTAGGGGTTAATGAACTTACTGAATGTAATAAATGAATAAAAGCCATTAATCATATAAAGTGTACTACTGGCTGTACGGTGAGTAGAAATTCTGCTAAGGTCTGCTGGCAAAGTGACGACTGCTATTGGAATGACAATCGAGAGGGCTGACTTGTATTAATTTGTAGTTTTTAGGAGTATGTAAACAACTCAAGTGAAACTCTATTAAAAGCTTTGTATCGATTGCTTTGAAAGCGACGTTCTTCTTCTGTTTTTAATTGTGTAATTTCATAGTGATTTATATTTTGTGCGAGCCACATTTTCTAGATTGTGTTGGAGTCGATAAATAAGTTTTCACCAAGTTTTTTACTCTGAAAACGCGGTGCGGTTGAAGATAGATTTGTTTTAGCCATTTTAATTTGGGAAATGTCTAGATGGTAATTTTGCCATGAGGCAAGAGCAGTCAGAAACGGGAAGAGAAACAGGTGCCGGTAGCCTGCAAGCCTCTTCAGTCGTAGAATTCTCCTCACTGTGTCACTTATGGGATCAGAGTAGAAACTGTGGCGCTGCCAGCCGACCTTATTGTCACAGAAGCCCCTTACCCTGCAGGTGCTGCAGCATTGTCCCGGCGAAGTATCGTACCAGCTCCTGCTGATAATGTCGAGTGAAGACTGAGTGAGGGTGCAGGGACGACACTAAGGGGGCTCCCCCCACCCTAAATTCCCCCCGTGCCTCCCCCCCCCCACCAACAGATCAAAATCAGACGTATAAACGAAGAAAATTCCGGTAACTTATTAAGAAAACTACGTTAGTTTCTTTCACAGCGACAGGAAGGACTTGAGGTCACATCAATAGAGCCTAGGTTTTACTGTGAGAGTTGTAAAATCATCATTTTTTCAGCTGGTTTTATAAATATTACAAAAAATGGAGTAGAAAACAGTTACGAACGTTTGGCGTGAGAAAGAATTGCAAGAGTGTTATTTTTACTTTTATTCTTTTTTTTTGGGAGGGGGACCGCAAAAGTAGCATTTTTCGGTTTGCCCCCCCCCAGCTAAAATTGTTGCCCCACTGAAATGATTCTAGCGTCGTCCCTGTGAGGGTGTGACGCCTCACAATTCTCCGCCGTCATTGCAGCGCCCACCGACTGCGCTTGAAATCAGTCTACTGCCACACCAGCACTGGCCAACACCTGACATAGCCATCTTGCCACGGATTGGGATGTCACAGTTGACCATAGGACAGTAGCAGCCGGATGGGCCTTTCCGCCCCTGCGATAGCCAGGTTGTCTTGCAGAGCCTCTGTTCGCAGAGTGTACTCTGTAACGTATTTCACCTCATCCCAGGCCCGTCCTTATGTCGGTGCAGCTTTGCGCACAAATACCGCTTCAGTTCTGCTCACGTCACACCGCTGAAGGTTCAAGCAGGCTAACTAACTCACCCGATTGCCCGCTGCATTTGCCAGTAACATCGTGATCTTCCATGTAAGGTCCTTTAGGACCAGAGCGTCCGCCGGGTGTAGTGTCTTCAAGCCTTGCTACCTGGGCCAAATCCCAAATGGCCATGTGTTAGCGCATGGGCGACCGACACCGACTAAGCCCTTCACAAACCCCTTCATCAGCGGGTTAGTTGCCATCGACAACCCCTCCAAATCAGGATGAAACTTCACAATAGCAGCCAAGTAGCACACAATGCTACTATATTGCAGACCCGCCGTGAACAAAGACGCCATAAAGTTCATGCCCGTCTCTACGGATGTCCTTGGGTGCACGCCTTCCTGCTTGCACCACGCCACCCACTTATAAGTGTAACCCAAACCCCTATAAATTCTTCATGGAACCTAGCCTAGTTCCATCCGCAATATCTGCATCCAGGATTTTCCTGGCCACTCTCGTTAAACACTTCCTTTTTCGTGGGAACGCCTCATCGGTGTGCCTTGCGGCACAACACAAACTCTTGTACTCCTCAAAAATCATACGGTTAATTAAATAAAAATCGGCATCCCTTTCCGTCCTGGTAGAAGGGCCCCCTCCCCTCCTCGCTCGTCACACTACCACTCATTAACCCCCTCCCCGGACCGCCAGCCCCTGCCATGCTTGAGGGGAAAACATCCGCCGTGAAGGTGGACCTGTCACCCTGGCCGTTATCACTGCTCCCGATTGCATCTGCCTCAACACCTCCTGAAGCGATATCCCAAACAGTTTTCAGATAGGGACGGATCCCTGCTCAACAATTCCGCCCTCCCTTTATTCATTTGCAACAGCGCCTGGAGCTGCATTGTCATCACATCAACCAGGGTTTGTGACAGTTGCGCCTTCCACAAGCTCGAATAATCGACAGGCTCCATAGCGTGCGATTGTAGAGCCTTAAGCATAGGGAGCACTTCTAGACAGTATTCATTTTGCACTTTAACCAACGCTGTGTCCACAATCTCCATCATCGAACAATTGCTCCCAATTCGGGGTAGCATCGGCGGGCGTGGAGGCCGAAACTCGCTCTGTAGCACTGGGTCTACTACCTATCGATCACGGATAACTGACTCCGACATTTGCACGCCCTTGTGCACATTCCACCATGACCTAATCATTTTATCAACATCCCTCCGTGGCCCAGGCATCGTCCACCGGCCCCATTTCCGACCTACTATCGACTACAATCCAATTTGAATAAGCAACGTCCACTCGGTTCAATGAATCATGAACATAATCAACTGGCAACCAACTTGTTGGCCCTGGGCGAGATCGTCATCTCCTTTTCCATATGCGTAACCAAAATCAGAAGCGCCAACCGCCCAAATCATAATTACTACCACATGGCCACGTTGTCGCCCGTTGGGCCATGCCGCTTCGAGAACAACCTCATTTCGGGCTGTCATTTCGCTCTTCCAATTCATATTTCTGGGCTCTACCCAACACTACCGCTTCCTGAAATACCACTTGCATTTTCCTTCCAATTAATTTAGGCAAACCCTGAATCGACACAGACAAACTTCCCCATGGAATGCCAGCCGGCGGCAGAGGTAACGGGGCGCTAGGCCTAGCGCCGCCATCTTGGCTACTGATCACATGTCTACTTACAGTCTTTCCAGTTGATTCACCCTCCATTTACACAATCGGCTCCCGATAGTCAATGTGCACCGACTGTACCTTCTGTAACTGTAACCAATTCTCTTTATACAAGCCGTTCGTTCGACCTCGCTCACCGGGCCGGGTTTACTGTGTCAACACCTGGCAGCATCATTGTGTAAAATCAAGTGATATTCTTGAATGGAGTCAGAGAAAAATCACTAAATTGTGCCCCGGCTTTCATTTCACTCCCTACGAGTCCCGCACCAGCACTCTCAACCTGTCAAGCCTTGCCAACAGCTTCGATAGAGGCGACACCATTGAAACGTTCAATGGTGTCACCTCTACCGAACCAATACTTGCCAAGCCTTTACCAATTGAACAATCCATCCTAGAAATCATCCTCCCGTAGAGGTTGTTTCGTCCACCTCCACGAAACAGTTTAAAGCACGCTACGGTGCACTGTTTCTCACTTGTTAACGTTCTTTTCCTTCTTGGGCATTATGAGCCTTGCTCTTGCCGTCTTTTGTATTATAACAATAATAATAATACCGTTACTGTTTTTTTAAAAGCAGTGGTTGGCGGGTCTTAATGTTCTTAGCAAATCCTATTCATTCATTTTTTTTTACACTAGAATAAAATGAAATTGGCATGAACCTACTTACCGTTGTCAAAGGAGAAAGATACAACTTCCTATGAAAATCAACCTGGAACCAGATAAAAGACATCAGTGGAACATAACAGGAAGTGCAAAGCTCAGCAATTATCCAACAATGGTTTTCAACAATGCTAGTTTCCACTGCAGTGCATTTTTTTTTTTGTAAAAATATTGAGAACAACTTGAGCTACGGTGTTAAAATTATCACGATTAGAAAGCTCTTTGTAAAAAAGTTAAAATTGTACACCTGATTGTCAAAAATAGATCAGTTTTTGGCCAAATTATCAAAAAAATTAAATATTACCGATACTGCTAGCCGACATCTAGTACACTGTACTGGTATACGTGGAACCCTTATTATTACTGTGTTGAATGCATTAGGGAATATCTAATAAAGGGAAAGTACAATCCTTTTTTTCGAACCAAATGTTACAAAATCACCACAGGCTTAACAGTAGTAACAAGAATCAATTTATGTTTACTTCACAGTGAGATCGGTCTTGAAATGTTCAATGTGCAATGTGTACGCCCTCAAAACTAAATTACATTCCCAAATTAAACTAAATTACATCCCCCAAAATGGACGTGAGATTACGCTATCTAGCAGTCCGCTAAGTATGGCAAGTTTTAAAGAGGCATGTATTTTCAGTGAGGGTTAAATTAGACTTAAACTACCAATTTTTCATCAAAACAAATTATGCTGTAATCGGTGATGTCGCCACAAACATTAGTCAGGGTGGGAGGGAAAACACAAATATTTGGGTTTTAAAGCAGAATGACAAGTAAGCACACAAAAAGTTTCTTTAAACGTGTCAAAGTACAAAAAGTAAACATGTTTATTGTCATGGTCATTACACCAAAATAAATACGCACAATCTCACAACGGGAAGAAAATCTGTCAATTTTCTACAAATTTTCGACAGTTTGCCTGGAGGATGATGAAGTATGTCTCCCAACTGTCCTCGTCAGGATCTATTTTCAGGCCACGGCCGCAGCGCGGTTCGAAGGTAAACAAACGGACTGATGTGATTCAAAGCAGCAGTAAAACCTCAAAATAGAGCCTGATGAAGACAGTTGGGAGACGTACTGCATCATCCTCAGGCAAACTGTCAAAAATTTGTGGAAAATTGACAGATTTTCTTCCCGTTGTGAGATTGTGCACGTTAGTTTGGTGCTTCGAGTTTCCGAACTCTCGCGGTTTAATGTGTTTACGTATTTTCAATGGTCATTACAGTGAAACATCCACATTTGAAGTTCTGTAAAAGGGTTTACGTTTAAATTTTGGAAGGGGAGAGAGGGAAACAAAGTAACAACTGAAATCTAAAGCTAGCCACCCAACAGTGACACCATTGATAATCAGTGCAAAATTCTCTGGCTTACTTTTATCCTCATTAACGTTAATTGCAACAAGGCAGCATACCTTTTTGATTTCAGGATACCGAAGTTTGATACAGTCCTCGTCTGTCAGTGACCCAACAGTTTTCACAACTGGAGTGCTGCTCTCCTTTTCTGGTTTAATTCCTTCTGACACTACACCCGAGGAGTTCAAGGAAACATTTGCAAAGTTATCGTCTGGTAATGTACAACTCTCCGTCTTTACTTCCGGCAGCATTTCATTGGGTACAGAACCGTTTTCTGCTACTGGTGGATTTTCAACGCTGCTTGCATCGGTTCCATTTCCTTTTTTCTCTGCTTCGTTTCCCTTTTCGCTACACACTTGATTAGTTTGGTGCTTAGCTGCTAAATACTTCTGCATCGCACAAATGGCGGACCCCGATGGGCGGAAATTGTATTGCCGCTTCCGAAGAGATATTTGTAAGTCCTTTGACAAGTTGTTTTGTGTGGACAGAATGTCTTTCTTCGCGTTCCATACTTCCTCATTGACAATGTTTTTATGGTCATCGGAGATATGACACGATGCAAACCTGAAACACAATAATAATTTAGAACACTTGACCTATACAAGCACATGTAGGTCTCTGGGAAAAAACCCCATTAAGACGAAGTTGGTATAAGAAAATAAAAAAACTGTCTCCTAGTCCGCAAAAGCATTTGTACTAGGGATGTACTAATACAAAAATTTGAGCAAAGTAAGCAAGTTGCACCTAAGCTCGGCTCGTTCTCGCATCCATACTTGAACTCGGTAAAACGTTATGTTAGCCAATTTTTGAAAAAAAAAGGAAATTGTCAAATTAATGTCTTTTTTCAGCTGCTAAGATTTTGACATTCTGTATATGCTAACAAATTTATCGTCTTGATTAGAGCTCTTCAGTGGTGTAAACGGAGAGCCAGAAGCCCGGAAAATTGGCAAAAGGCGTTTGCTCAAAATGTTTTCTTACATCCTTAAAACTGGAAAACTTTTACATATTGACTAACACAATTAGTTAAAAGTACATTCCATTGGCTTTCCTGTATGCTCAGTTTTGCAACATTAGTTCTGACGCGTGCAAGTGTTGCAAACGCATGCATTTTCCTATTTTTCCCCTTTTGAGAACGGAATTGCTACATTCAATTTAACCTATGTAAAAGTCGCAAAAGCTATTTCAAGCGGTACGCTCGAAATTAGTGAGAATGTATGTCCTTTTGAAGCAACAAGAAATTACTTGCTACCAATACTCAAAAGGATCAACTCGAATTTAAATTATTTAAGCGGACACCCCTAATCTGTACCACAAATACTCAAATAAATACAGTGCAAACATACTTACGTTGCCTTTTGGACTTAAATGTTACACAGCGGGGCATTGAACCCACGACCTTTGAAACCAAATGCCGAAGTCCTACCGCTGAGCCATACTGACACGGCCAAAGGGAAACGCCACTGGAGGGATGAATCAAGCAGACAGCCCTATAATTTACGTCTGTTACGCTTAGATTTCAAAAGAAAGGATATTCACCTTTCCAATATCCTTGCAAATTTTCGACAGTCTAGATTTCTAGAGTTGAAGGGGCTCGGAATGACTGTCTTCTTCAGGCTACTACATCACTCTGTCGTGATCGTTCGTCATGGATGAGGGAGATGAATCAAGCAGACAACCCTATAAATAGTGGAGGCTACGAGGGCCGCCAAATTTGAGTTTGTTGGTAATAAAAACGAAGGAAGATGATGTAAGAAGTCCCAATAATCCTTGAAGCCTGATGAAGAAACCTGTATGGGGTCCAAAATTTGCAAGGCAAAGTGTTTATATTTCGGTAATTGTTTAGGATGCAAACCTATTTACGTTGCCTTTTGGACTTAAATGTCAGACTGAGCGGGGAGTTGACCCTTTGTAACCTAATGCCAAGGCCCTAACACTGAGCCATATTGGCATGGCCAAAAGTGTATGTAGAGCATATACACGGCCAAAAGTGTATTTTTATATGTGTACGTGTGCGTGTTAAATGATGCCAATGGATGCTTCCTTTTGTCCGTGTCAGTATGGCTCAGCGGTAGGAATCTGCCGAGGTTTTGGTATGTCTTTTTATTACTTAATTAAACCTGATGACAGAAATTAAAATTTCCTAAATGTAGTTGTATTGCTGGTTTAGCACTTGGCGGCTTAAATTTTTTTCGTTTAGCACATCTGCTCGACTCTTCTGAAGAAAGAGAAGAACGAGTTCAAAGTGAACTTCGCCGAAAATTTAAGAGGAACAGTAAGTACAGTAATAGTTTTCTTTCAAGAAGTTTAGTGTGATTTTTTCCCGAATGTTATGTAAATGTCGGTTGCCTGTTTTCCGTGAGTTCTCAAAGATTACGCTAAATCCAACCAAGGACGCCCACAAAAATAAAAGGAATTGGAGGTGACGCTGTTAATTTTTTTTTTTTTTTTGCAGCGGGCACAGCCAGCGGCATAATTAACCCAAACAGTGGTGGCGCATATATTTAACAAGTGATTTTTGGTCTGTTAACTTTTTTTTAGAAGAAATATTATGACTTTATGTAATAACAATTACCATTTTTTTTCATGTTTGTACAGCAACTACTCTCTCAATGGCTTTTTTAAAATATAAAGGTGTTGGGAAGCAACAATCACCAATGTTGGTCGCCACATACCAAATGGACAGGAAAATTCAGTATTTGGCGACTTGGTTTTTAGAGCTACTCGCCAAATGGCGACTGGTTAACAAACCCCAAAGCTTAAATTGTCATATCTCGGGAACCGTGTTAGCTAGAAACAAGCAGTTTTCATCATTGTGTGCAGAATTACAAGGGCTCTCCAACCAAATCTGCAATACTGTTGCTAGCCCATTCAGCTGATTGGAGAGTTAGATTAATGCAACCAATATTTAAGCATTTAGTCACAGCAAAACTTACGATTTCTTCTACGTGGCGAGGAGTTAATGGACAATGGCGAGTGCATTTTTAATGTCTACTGGTCAAACAACGATGCCACACAATTCACATTTGCGAAGGTTGTTGAAGAGACAAAGATTCTATCTGTGGAGCCGGGGAGGGGGGGGGGGGCAGGTATCAGAACCATTGAAACTAATGCATATTTGTCTATCTGAATACTGTTTATGGCTATTGCAGACCTGAAAGTTTCAGCATGCAGAAATTCGAGGTTAATTAATTGTTTGAAGGGGCCAAGTAGGTAAAGAGGCAAGACAGACAAGTCACTGGGGAAAGCAGCCTCCCTCGTCGCTGCTCCTATAAATTCACAACTAAATCAATGATAAAAGAGCAAATAATGGAAATTATTTACCTGCAGGCAACACCGTATTTACATTTTCCATATTCGTTAAATAAGTAGCACTCGGGGCCAATGTCGGGTGGTTTCTTGGCCAAGTAGTCTCCGATGTCATGGCTATAATCACATTTGCTGGAGTAAGGACATTCTTGTTCGTTTAACTTGAAGAAGCATATCTTTTCACTACGAGGAATGCGAGCTGTACGAGGGCGGCGTTTATTTTGCCCTGCAAAATAATATAAACGAAAAGCACAGAACTTTCACTGATGGGAGTATGATAAACATGGTACCAGGGTTCTTGAAATAACATACCCTAACAAAATACCAAGAAAAGTAAAAGTGGTGTGGCATTTCTATGCAAGCTTGCCTCGCAACAGTAATTCTTGACAGAAACTTGGAACTTTTTCCTCTACAGCACATCTGGGACTAACAAACAATATTATTACAACAACTAATACTATTTTTACATTTCACCATTCTTAAAGAGTTAACAATTGGCTACTAGAGATTTTAAGAAAACTCTAAAATGATGTAGGTTGTTGAACCATTAAAATTTGGGAGGGAAGATACAATTTGTAGAAAATTAGGGAACCAGCAACTTTATTAATAAAATGTTGCAAAATGTTAGGTCACCTTGGTGAGCTTGTGCAGTCTAAAACCTTGTGTCCATACACCCTGGCCTACATAGAATCCTTGCTTTACCCAACCTTACTTAAGTTAGGCTCAGCCTCGGGGTTATAGCAGGGATGCAGTTCTCGGTAAGGTAGGGTAAGGAAAAAAGGAATTTTCTGGACGATACCTACCTTACGCTTGGGCAGGTAAGGGTAGGGAAGCAGAAGCAATAGATACAGTTTGCCTTCTCTACCTTCCCCATTGCTTAGCAAAGGACCCTTAACCAAACACTCTGACTCAAGTTCAAGCACGGCGATTTTTTCTGTAACTTAGACCCAACTGCTGGATCCCCAAATCTCTTTCAGGAATGTCTCTCGGGTCAGGAACTGTGGGAAGGACGACAAGCAAGAAATGTCTGCATGCAACTTATATTCAAGCAACAACACGGTCATACAACGACAATACGAACAGGTAGAGGGCTGCAAGAGATCATCATCTTTTGCAAAAAAAATCAAAAGATCAATGTATTTTAATTTGATTGAAGTCAATGTTTTTCGCAAGTTTTACACAATCTTACATAGAAAAAGAAAACTTAAATGCCGTTGGAATTTTTGCTTGAGTTGAGTGTTTTATCTTCCTTATCGGGGGACGGAGGCAGGGTTGGAATTTCAGGAATATTCATTTTAAGTCTGTGGGAATGCTGTGTTTTATACCCCGTTTCGAGCGCATCTTTAACCCGCATATATACACGTATATGCGGATTAAATGCTAAATGCTCTGGGAACGGGGTGAACACATCCGAGGTAAAGAAGGTCGTATCCGAGTTAAACTAATCCGCATCAGTTGGTCAGATTGAAAACGATTCGCTTCGCTTCACTTCACTTGAGTGTGCGCTCGGGACACAAATGTGGGTCGAATTCCGAATTGGCAACATTTCATCACCAGGTGGTGGCAATCGCGTTTGGTTTACTGCTTACTGTTTACTCAATGCACCTCACATAAACAAAGGAAGCACATACTAATTTTCAAGGGGAGTTTATACGACTGCCGGCGCCTATTATTTGAAAATTAATAAAGTTAAACTATTTATGGGCTGGTGTCGCCACGGTGTGAGTGTTAGTCAAAGCACGAATCCGTTAATTAAGCGACAATGGCGCGTTCTGGTGAGCGGTTGAGAAACTAACAACTAACCCCTTTTGCTCTGCTTTCTCTCATGCGCTGCGAACGGGGTCTAGCAAACTAATCCGGATTCGACTCGCATTTCTCTCAATTCGGAATTCGATTCCGAATTAAAACCTTGTGCTCGGAACGGGGTATTAAACATGCAATAGTTGTCAGTCAATAGTTGTTCAGTTACCCAGCTGCAAACCAACTTGGAGCTCCTTTTGACATCCATCTTTTCTTTACATTTATTTCCAGCTAGGCCTATTCACTTGGGATTAGTATTAATGGACAGCCTCTGAACAAACTAGGCCAATTTGAATTGTGTAATTTGACACCACTCAGTCAAAATTTGGTAAAATAGGCCTAATCGAAAAAACAGATTGTAGGCTACACTTCCAATTGAGGAGGCCTACTTAGCCAGCTTGTAGAAATTAACTTTTCCAACCGGGATGCGGCATACAATTTTGATTTGCACGGCAACCGTTCGGTACCTTACAGTTGGCAAGTAACAAAACCGAACTTACCCGCCAGTGTCGACTAGCCTAAAATGTTAATTTTCAGGTATTTCTGAGAATAGTTCAAAATCAAGACATTATTATGACAACTGTCAGTGTCTTCAATTCCAGAATACAGTCAAACATTGGTTATCCTAACCAATGGCAATTAGATCAAGGAATGTAAGGATAAGCAAATTTACATGCAAAGCAAAGAAGGTACACTTTAAGGGAAATTTTGTGTTGGAGAAGTGTGTAAACCAGCAAAAGGATTACAAGATTTTGGACAACAGAGAGCATGCTTCATGAAACAGAGAGCATGCTTTATTTCTCAATTTTCTCAGAAAACAGTTAACGTAAATGAAAGTGTCTGAAGAGTGACAGCAAAGATAACTGGAGTGTTCGGATAATTGGGGTGTGGATGATCGAGGTGCTACGCGAAGAGACCAATGAAATGCATTATCGAATTAATTTATGAAAAATAGATAGGCCTACCTCGCAATTTCTTCTTTGGCGGCTCCCCAGTCCCTTCTTCAGAAGGATTTAATTCCTTTTTATCCTTCTCTGATAAATACTCAACCGCGATTGTACGTTTGTGTTCAGTAGCGAGGAACCTGAAACAATAGCACGCCAAAATTAGTATGATTTTGAATAAGGAAGACAAAATGTTTTGACAACCGTCCTTTTTAACTACTGTGGAGATTTCGGGATCATTTGGCGACTTAACACATAAGATCTTTTACACGCAACAACCGACATGAGCACAATGACATTTCCAACATTCTCTCCTTTGAGTGGGAGGAAACAATTTAGGCATCAGATAATGTGGAGAGGTGTAGCAGAGTGAAGTACAGCCACACTACAGTAGATGTTACTTGCTGAAAATCTGTATTGAGCCTACAGGCAGGGAAATGTGTTTTTTCTGTGGTGTATATTTGTTTCTTGTTGGTAAAATGCATTGTCTACCAGTCTTGAACCAAGGTTATCGTGGGGAACTTTCCTTTAATAACACTGGCATTTGTTTTGTACTATCCATTGTTGCGACCTGTGCACAGCCGTGCAACCATTAAGACAGGTAAACCCGTCCTACTTTAGGGCTTCTGTAAACTGTTGCTATAGACAATTACCGATACCATACCATTAGCATAGTCTTTACAAACTTAAATTATTTTAAGACATTAGATAATACGTAAGTACGTATAGAGCTAAAAAAAAAAAAATTCGTTTGTGAAAGGTTGGTACGGTTGAAACCTTGATTTCCACCCTGACAAAGAGTAGCTTTCTCTCAAAAGGAATTAGCATTACTCTAATTAGTATTACTCTGGCAGGTTATCACATAAACATAAAATATTCCTTTTACAATGCCATCTTTATTTAGGCAGTTGCTTTCTTTTTCTTAGTTGAAGATTGGTGAAACTGAGTAGGCCTAATTTATTTTTTACCCTTTTTATAATTTGCTACGAACTGCAGTTTTTCAGTTGCAGCATTAATCGTTATTTGGGGAACGTTTTCAGCGTTTAACGTTATTTTTTTAAGTGATTCATTCAACTTCGTACTTGCTTCTGACAGTAGCTGTGCATACACTTTCAGTTCTGTATCATAATGTGTTCTTTAGGTTGTAGGGATGCAATTTTAGCCGTGTCATCTCTAAATTTTTTGTTCATCAACATCCGCATTTCAAGTTCATTTTCTTGATTCTCGCTTTCCCTTCTTTTAGCATTTTCTTTACTCTCTTATGTTTCTTATAACTTTTATGTGACTCACATACAGCACTTAACAATTCTTCGGTTACTGGCAGGGCTACCAAGCAATTTAATCACATCTTTAACCAGCAGTCTTAAAGGTTTGATTGTGTTCTCACCAAGTGAAAGACAGTTTTTAAATGCGATAATTTTAGATTTTCGATAAATTTCAGGAATTTCAGGACAGTATGTGAAAAAGGACATTTGAGGGCAAGTTTTCAAAAAATAAGGAATTTAAGGACAACTTTTACCACTGACCGCATCATACTTAATATGTTAATAAAATAAAAAGACGCCATCTACCATCTAGTGTTGCACGGTAAATCGGTACTCACGGTAAAAAAAAATTACGGTATCAGTATCGTTCCTTTTTTATCACCACGGTATTACCGTGATTGTGGTGCTGACGAAGGCGCATGCAAAGTGTGAAATTCGCACGAGCGAGTGAAATCCGACCCAACTGCTTGCCCATAGTGCAGAAAGAGGGGGGGGGGGTTGGGGAGGGAGCAGCTCTTCAGTAACAAGCGCGTACGAGCGATTTTGTATTTGTGGTCGATGTCGCAGCGTCCCATCAAGATGAAAGCGAAGTTCCGCTATTTAGTAAAAAAAATTAAATGCTAAGAGCCGTATTTGATTTTTTTTGTGCTCAAGTGGATAACAGCGCAAAATTATTTCCTATATTACTGTGATATTACCGCAGACCGCCGTTTTCAGAACCGTACCGTCCCGCAAAAACTTAATACCGTGCAACACTATTTATTTTTTGCATCCTTACTTAGCCTACACAAATTATATATATATATTTTTTTTTTTTACGGGGTTGTACATGGGTGTACAGAAGCTCGTCACAAAATAAGAGTAGGTCAGCAGGACAAAACGAAAAACAAAACACACACAAAAAACACCACATTGCGTTTTTTTCTTTTTTTTTCTTTTCGTCCTGCAGCCCCTGCGCATGGGTGTAACGTAATGGTTGTATCACAATGACAACACATGTCCAGGAATGGTAGGTACACTGCTAACCAGATGAAACATAAATTTGAAGTTGAAACTTGGTTGTAATACAGTTCGCCCATACTGAAAAGCAAGGATTATTATCCTGGCTAAAATTACATTCATAATGCACCTGAACTCGCAAGGTGAAATCTGGATAAAAAAAAAGTTTCAATAATATACCAAAGCTCTTACTCAGCTTTGATTTTCGCTACTCCGTCTCTTGCTGGTTTTACATCCTTCGTATCGTCAAGTGTTGACACAGAAGACATAATTAAATCATGCAAATATACAGAAGCACCACGATCCTACACTCAGTGCGTGGAGGCTGCCATATTGCCGATTTTAGCACTTTCTCTTGAGCGCTTTAACAGGCCTCGCGTAACAAGGCCGTAAGTCCTGGACAAGTGTGACAGAGGTGTGATCTGCTAAGCCACGTCACGCTGCCACCAGCCAAATGTCAACCGGTACGTGCGCTGCCGATAATTCTGCCGACAGAACAAAGGTGTAGAGTGTGTAAGTTCTACTAACCACTGTATAGTTCCATTAATCACTATGCAGTTGGTTGCGCCACACTTAAGTAGCGGTTAATGGAACTAAGCAGTGGTTACTGTTAGTATAAATAGCATTAAGTACTGAGTGGCAATGGCGCCAAGTGCATACCAAAGGAAATACATGTACCGCTACTAGGAAGGTGGTGGTTCTGGCTGAGTGCAGCATCAGAGCACTGATGCTCTGCTCCTTTATTATGGACGCATAAAGTCACAGGAACGTCACACGTACAAGCCAATACAAGTAATAAAAGTGTGGCATTTATTGGACTAGCCATAGTGGTTAAACAGCACGGAAAACCAATTGAGCTCCAGATGACGAAAAATAACTAACTGTGGGAACTGAACAAATGCGGGAAGGAAGGTGGGAAACTTTGGGCTTAAGTTAGTGTTAGAACAGAGGCTTGGTTTAGGGTTGGGGAAAAGAGCCTAACCAGACACCTTCCAAACTAGAAGCCCAAGCAGAGCCCAAGCAGGGGTTGAAGGAGCACCAACCAGTTGTAAAGTTAAATAAATACATATGCACACCTATTTACGTTGCCTTTTGGACTTATATGTCAGACTGCCGGAGCAGGGAATCGAACCCACGACCTTTGGAACTAAAGGCCGAGATCCTACTGCTGAGCCAGACTGACACAGCCTTTTTTAAACGTTCATAGGCAGCATTTAACACCTGCATATATACTTAAATATGCATATATAGTTAGTATAGTTCACAGTTTCATGTTTAAGTGTTCCATTCGTTTTACTTGGAGGATGGCACGGCAAATAAGCGTCCCTCCAGTGGCGATTGGAAAGTGTTTGTTTATATGTATATATGCACGTGTTAAATGCTGCGTATGGACGTTTAAAAAGGCCATGTCAGTCTGGCTCAGCGGTAGGATCTCAGCCTTTGGTTCCAAAGGTCTTGGGTTCGATTCCCCGCTCCGGCAGTCTGACATATAAGTCCAAAAAGCAACGTAAATAGGTGTGCATCTGTATTTATTTAACCAACCAGTTGGCTGGGCCGAAAGATTCTGATTTTTCCATGCTGGCTCCTTTGCTTAACTTCCCTTTGGTAACCCCTGACAACCGCGAAGTAACACGGGTATTACGGGAAATGGAAGTTTCTAAAGATTCTAGACGAAGGAACCGGAAATCAACTCACAATTGCCCACCTATGTAAGATTACGCACATAAGAATCGTTAAGATTGGCCAGTGGCCCTAGCAAATAGGCCCCTGACGTCCTTGGGTTTCGCTTCCTTCTCGGTGGCACAGCTGGCCTATATGCTTCTGTCTGTTTCCTTCAGGGATTTCCAAAATAAATGATAGAGGTTCCTGGGCCCCATCCTGTCTTAGTTTCCTATTGAACCCACACTGGGTCCCCAGCTTCTAAATAGTGGGGCTTAGCTATAGCATTCGGTACCATACTAAACGAGCAAACAGAGCGAACCAAACGCACCACTGTTGGTAACAGTTTGTCTCATTCCCTGCTATTATCCATGTTGCTTCGGCTTGATTGACGTCAATATCGTCAGCGATGAATCTGTTCCAGCAAAACTGTTACCTCACGCATCCTCAAACCTCCACCCCAGCAACCCACCTCCCTGAGATGATTCGCAATTTGGCATTGCTTTGGCCTGGTCACATATTAGCCAATCCTGGTCAAATCCATTAGCCAGGTTTGGTCGTGGTGAAGGTATAACGTATCAAATACCCTGGTGAGCTTGTTGAGCTGTGTTGTAGTTTAGGAAGGTACTGAACAGCTGACGCAACATCACTGCGCACGTACGACGTCAAGTTTGGAGCCAAACTGTCTCTCGGTACCATACTAAACGACCAAACAGAGCGAACCAAATGCACCACTGTTGGTAACAGTTTGGCTCATTCCCTGCTAATATCCGTGTTGATGCGGCTTGATTGACAACGTCAACATCGTCAAGATCGTCAACATCGTCAGCGATGAATCTGTTTCGTCAAAACTGTTTCTTCGCGAATGCTCAAACCTCCACCCCAGCAAACCACCAACCTGAGATGGTTCACAATTTGGCATTGCTCTCGCCTGGTCATATCTATTAGCCAATCCTGGTCAAATCCATTAGCCAGGTCTGGTCGCGGTGAAGGTATGACGTATCGTATACTCTGCTGAGCTTATTGAGCTGTGTTGTAGTTTAGGAAGGTACTGAACAGCTGACTCGACATCACTGCGCACGTGCGACGTCAAGTTTGGAGCCAAACTGTCTCTAACAGTGGTGCGTTCTGTTCGCTCTGTTCGGTGCTTTAGGAAGGTACTGATTGTGTTTTGTCTGCTGTGCCCAGACCAAGGCTTCCAGCTGCATACATAGGTCTAGCCTTAATAGTCCTAACGTTGTAGGAATCCTTAGTCCTAAAAATAATTCGGTGGGAGTCCGTCCTGCTGATTGATTAAGCACTGCCCTGTATGCCTTCATTTAGGTTCGGACTGCCCTGAGGGCATCCGAAGTGAATTCTACATTGGTTCTGACTTGGAATTTGAAGGTTTGCCCAAATCGCTCTGCCAATTCGCTGGTCTATGGATGGTAAGGAGCAGCCCACAGTGGATTGGGGGACTATTGTCCATTCTAGCTGCCGTGGTGCCCTGTATCATGCCATCCACTTTTTAAGGTTCAATAAAAGTACAAATCCAGCTCAACTCTGTGTTTGTCCGGGTAAACCTTTGGAGCTCTTCGGCTGACAGTTAGTTCCATCAGATTTTCTTGCTCAACTTTCCGAACAGATTCCAATTGTTCAGTATCTATTGGTGTGTCCTGCTGGGGTACACGAGCAAAAATCGCCAACATATTTTTGCTGCCTTTTTTCATACTCAGTGACACAGTTACATCCATTTAGTAGCAATGCCTAATCGGATTAATCGGCTACTGGCTACCTTGGGTAAATCCTGGTGCTTTCCAAAATTTTTTTTTCTAATGGATGGCTGCTTTCCAAAAATTACAGCCAAGGCCTCTCAGGCGATTGGTGCATAATTTTTTTCTCCAAGGTAGTTAGAGTTCTGCATGCATGTGCCACCGGTCTTTCTTGGTTGTCCCCATCTGGCTCCAAAAGCATGACTACCAAACATCCGGCTGAAGAATGACATTCGAAGGGCATGGGCCTATCCAATCTGTAAGGAATAGTGGTGTCATCTTTTCGAACTGGTCACTCGCAGCTTGAAATACTTGTTCTTCTTCAGGTCCCCAAGTCCACTTTATTTTCCCATTGGTCTGTTGAAGGGGTCATCCACGCAATCCAAGTACGAGTGGCACAAATCTTTCGTTAGACATCATTGTTCCAGAAAATCTCTGAGCAGGGTTCTGTTCTCTGGGATTGGGAGGTCTCAAATGGCCTGCAGTTTCTCCGCCAATGGGAGTGTTACATTCTGTTCCAGCCAGTGTTTGAATAGGTAACTGATTCTTGAAGTAACTGCACTTTCCGTGCTCGAGAAATTGGCCCTGCACGCCTTAAATATGTTAAAAATTCTCTCAGTTTTGCTATGTGCTGCCTGTCATCTGGCACAACATAATGGTGTCTTCCTGGTGTAAAACAGCCCCTTCAAAAGATAATTGTTTGTGGCAAAACGTACTTATGTTGGTGGCTGCTAATTGCGATTTTTCTTTTCATTTACCTCCAGCTGTAAATGTGCATCTTTCAAATCAATAATTACCGAAAACCGGTGTCCTCTTGTCACCGATGCCACAAAGTCCTTAAAGGTGGGCAGGGGCTGGTAATCAACAAGAGTCGACTGATAAATTCCAAATTTTGTCTCCCCTTACCTGGACGAATTGGCTTGGGGCAGACATCCTCAGTCTCAGCTGACAAACATGTAGGCCAACTCCTACCTTCTTTTCTCCCTTCTGCGCAAAGTAATTTACAAGATAAAGTCGAACGAGGGAATTTCATACAAGTTGTACAAATTTGAACTGCAACACCTTGGTTTGTAGATCAAATACAATGGAAGAAGAAAACCCAATCTTTTACCTGGCTAAGATGATTTAATAACACAACACGAGAGTTGAACTCTTCAGCACAGTGTGGGATCTCTTCAGCTTCACACGTGGAAACTATAAACTCAAATCTGAAGAATCTTGGTTTTTTGTCATTGGTAGCCAATCGACATCTAGAATGCCATTGAGCATCCATCCTTAAAGTTTACGAGACAAAATGGAGGAAGTGGCTTGAGCGGATTGAATCAGCACACTTGATTCCTAGCAAACCCTTCGTGTGTGACATAGCTAGTCTTTTTTTTAATCCCTTTTCCAATCAAATCTTTCCCTGACAGAGATTAAAGGTTACATATATGTGATCAACTCGGTTCTCTTGTGGCTTTGAGGATAATGTCATTATTTCCAAACTTATTCGGGCTTTTGAAAAACAGAGGCCAAACGTCCGTCTGCATTTTCCGGGATGGTACTTTATTTGGTACTCGCTAGTCGCACCAGTGAACCACATGAGCCTCTTGGGGATGCTACTATCGTGCATTTAATTCCTGGCTCTCGCAATGGCAACCCACCAGAGTGAATTGGCAGCGCTATCCAGAGAGAGCATTTAGGCTTCTCAGGATTGGACAAAGGTCACCCTGCTTCATTCCCACGATTTTTTGTGCAAAAAATCGTGTATCTGACAAACCCCAAAAAACAACTATTAAACCCTTAGCTTCTTTATTTGAACTAGGAAACAAAGAGAGAGCACAGTGCCCAATAAGGGCCATGAGATTTTATTTGGAAAGACGTAGAAAAAGTGTCACAATAGAAAGACGTGAAGAGGTCTCCCATGAGCAAGCATCAATTTCATCCAAAGATGCTCCTGTTGAAAAGGCATAGGATGACACTAGGCCTCTCAACTCGTGGGCCCCAGCTTTAGGGGGGGGGGGGACATCCAAGTGGTTTGAGGCTGTCTCATAAGCCCTCATTAAAACTGTCCAGATACGCCATTAGTGCTGATAGGGTTTCATCGGTTCATTGAGGGCTGAGTTGTCATCTCTTTTAGTTTGAAGGAAAGGGGTCTGCTGTTCATGGTATCAACTCCAGATAACCCCATCAGAGCTCTAATTAGCAAATGAAGCAAGTAGTCTGCATTAAAGACTGGCCTTGTGAGGATACACAGTACATTAGTCTGAGAAAGAAGGAACAGACAACTTCCCCTACTGGGGCTCGAACCCAGGACATCCCGTTTACTAGCTGGGTGCTCTAACCACTGCGCTACCGTGGCGGGCCTTAGCATTGCCTTCTCGCCTCGTTTACTGTTTCAAATGTAGAGGTAAGGCTTCAATCACGATTCGTTTTGGGTTTGTCCGATCTCTCAACCTTCATACGAAATGCTGGGGAATGAAGCAGTATGACGTTTGTCCAATCCTGAGAAGCTAGAAGACATTTCATCTCTTCGGATAGCGCCGCCAATTCACTGTGGTGGCTGCTCTTGCGAGAAAAACTGTCTTTTTTTTTAGTTAAATGTGTGATAGTGACTTCCCCAAGAGGCTCATATGGTGCTCTGGTGAGGCTAGTGACTTCCAAAGGAAGCTACTATGCCAGAAATAGTAAGTGGATTTTTGATCTCTCTTTTTCAAAGGCCCAAACAAGTTTGGAAGATCTGATCACAGATCTGTACCCTTTAATCGCCGCAAAAGAGAGACCGAAGTGGAAGAGGAATTCAAGAAAACGAGCTATGCCAGACACCGAGGGGTTGCAAGGATTCAAGAGCTCCAATCCACATTTCTCAGACCATTTCCACCATTTTGTTTTTGTAAACTGTAAGGGTGGATGCTCGATGGCATTGTAGAACTCCATTAGCTACCGGTGAAGAAAAACCTATATTTTTCAGATTTGCTTTTATAGTTTACACACGTGAAGCGGAGGAGACCCCCACATTGAGTGGAAGAGTTTGACCCTCATGTTGTGTTAGCAGATACTCTAGCACCGACAGAGGAATTAGGTTTTCTTTCTTCCGTTTAATTAGATCTACAAACCAAGGTTTAAAATGGATCAGTTTATATAAAATTCCCCTATTTCCTCCTTCATCTTGTGGTTTACTTTCTGCAGATGGGAGAACAGAGGGAAGGCATAGGCAGACTTGTTTCTCCAGTTAAGACTAAGGCTGTCCCTGCCCCAAGCCAATTCGTCCGGATAAGGTAAGGGAAAATTTAGAAGTTGTTGGCTGACTCTCGTTGCGATAAGTTCTACCCAATGGGTCCCTCAAAACTGAAATAGAGCCCTGCAAACTGATTGGAGAAGTTTCCGTTCTGCTGTTGGGATTAACCGCGATATCGAAAGCTCGATCGCCCACTCACACATTCAGCTTCCTGGGGATGAGTTTGAGCAGCTGTGTCACACCCAATCATACAGTGAGAGTATGTAGACCAGCTCAAGTCGACCTTAGTTCTCATCGATGTGAGTTTCAGAGTGCTTTAAACTCAAGTTGATGTAAGAAAGTCCAAGTACCCCTGTGAATACGACTTCACGTCACCCTTACTCCATCCATTTCTTCACATTGATGTAAGATGTCAAAGTGATGTGAGAACCTCTATGTAACCACTAGCTCATCATCTCAAGTTAAAGTTACCCTAGCCTTCTCTAAGCTCGCTGATTGGCTGGAAAAAAGGTGCCACAGTGTCACTGGGGAGGTTGGAGTGAAATGGGGGCATTGAACGAAAGTCTAACTGGAAAATCGTCTAATGGAATAATTGTCTAATATCTGCATAAATGAAAAATCTGGAAAATCATCTAAACGGAATACCGTATGATGGAAAATCATCTAAACGGAATATCGTATAATGGATAATCGTATAATGGATAAACGTCAAACTGGACAATAATATGACGATTTTCCATTATACGAATTTCGTGTTAGACGTTTTTCCGTTATACGATTATACTGTATACGTTCTTCCAATTATGTAATTTTCCAGTTAGACGATGCCCCCTCGCTCCTGAAATTGGCATGCAACTCTTCTAGCCGGTCACTAGGGTCAACATGGCGAAGCAAACCAAAGCTAGGGCACCACGTGTGGTGTATACCTACTATCTACCCCAAAACAAAACTTGTTAAGGATTCCTGCCAAGCTTTTCGGCCGTGTGAAGTCGTGATATCAAATGCCAAGCTCTTTCGCCAAGCTAATCCCACCGAGTAATAGTTCGAAGGTTCGAAGGTTGCTTACTGCGCAATTTTCTATTATTTCATTTAACGTTAGAAGTCTTAGTCGGTGGGATTAGCTTGACGAAAGAGCTTGGCATCTGATATCACGACTTCACACGACCGAAAAGCTTGGCGGGAATCCTTAACAAGTTTTGTTTTGGGGTGTGATGTATACCTACTAGAAAACTTATGTTCACATGTTGGCTAACATTATAATTTTAAGTGTAATTACAATTTTAAAATTACAACCCACTCTACATTTGTGTCTCAGCTATGCTTAAATCAAAATCAAACCACCGTGCAACATGGGTGGATCTGAAAATGTATAGTGGGGAGAGCGTGGGAAGAAAGAAGACTGAAGAAAGAAGTCGACAAAAATAATAAATATTTTTTTTATCGATTTCGTTTTAGTTTAAGAGTTTTGTATTTTTCTTTCTTTGGGAGGAGGTGAGGGAGGGCATAAAATTGGGAAATGGGAAATAAAATTTCCCGTTTTCCCCTTCCCCCTACCTCGAGAAAATTTCTAGCTATGACCCCCGGTGTTAAGTGCAAGAAAACAAGATAACTAGTATTTGCAACAAGAAAGAACACTGAAAAACAAAGCAAAAAGTCACGCAGTAGGAGCAACACGATTACCCGGTATTTGTACATTCCGGGCCGCCCCGCGCGCCGCGCGCGCCCCGGGCACCCGCCCCGTTGGACATTTTCCCCCTCTAGAACGACAGCGGACAAATTCCCCCCTTAACTCGGACATTATCTTCCCCGGACACTATCCCCATTTCCCCCGGGACACTTTTCACAATGTCTGTTTTCATTAAACAATTTGTCTATTTACATTAAATGTGTTTACTTTAAAAGTAGTGCCTTAACCATTTTAAATTCGAAATTCACGGAGGAGGCGGAAGCGTGGAGTGGGGAGGGGTGAAATTGCGTTTGGTTTTGTGTTATTAGGATAGGTTAGGTTAGATTAATTGCCTGACGCCTGTGCTCGACTTTCAACGGGAAGGATACAACTTGCAACTGGTCACCTAAGTTTGGTTTAAAAAGTGTGCTGCGATGTTGGTTAGGCGAGATGAACAGTGGTTAGGCGATGCCGCCTGTTAGAGGTGTGCATCGAACGTAATTAGATCGTGCGCACGCTACCTGTATGAATCATAGTTTCATTTTTTGTTGTACTTCCGGCAGTTCTGATTTGTGACTACTTTGGAATAAAGCAGTCGCAGTGGCAGTGTGGCAGTGTGCAATCAGAACTGTGGGGGCATATGCACTTGATTTCTTCTGCCTGTGTGGTCGTCATGCTATGCATTCGATTTCTTCACGCTCATAGCACGCAACCCTCCTATTCGCCTTTCTTATTTTTACACTAAAACATTTACAAATGCCATTTAAGCGCTTTGATGTACTTAACAAAAGTTAGTTATTAACAATCATAAGCAGGCACTAGTATTTGCGTTTAAAATAAATAACCTTGTAAGTGCAAGTAATTTTAAATGCACAGTTAAACTCTTTTTTTTTTATATAATTTTTTCTTCGTGGGGGAAAATATCCGGGGAGATAACGTCCGACATAAGGGGGAAATATGTCCTCTCTTGTTTTTGAGGGGGGGGGGGGGGATGTCCGGGGTTAAAAAGTCCTGCGGGGGATGTCCGCGAATCGATTACCCACCCACCCACACTTCCAGTTATAGACTACAAGATTCAATATTTCAGGCAGTAGTATAGTAACAAGAATTTTATCCCCCAAGAATTTAATCCCCCAAACAGGGACATACAGGGTGGATAAAAAAAAATGATTTTTTTAAAATTTCAAATCGTAATAGTGTGGAAAAGTTGGCCTTCGATTACCGAATAACTATCCCAAAAGGAGAAATTTCTAAAATAATTTTTTGAGGTGCCCACCTGGGCCTAAAGTTTAACCTTAAAAGTCATTGAAAAAAAATTGCTAATTCTGCGAAAGTGATTTTTGACTAGTTTAAAATATTGATTTTTACATTATCTCATTTTGTACTCTCAGAGACCAGCAAATTGAAGCCAAAATCAAAAACATTTTTTTTCCTTCCAGAAAACAATGTGAATTTTCGGTCATCAAAATAGGTCAAAAAGGCATATTTGTTGATTTTATGCCTTGAATAAAAACGAAATTTCGGGACAGAATATTAAAAAAAAAATTTAATTCTGGCTTCTTTTAATGGTCTCTGAGAGTACAACTTACATAATGTAAAATAAAAAAGTGTATTTTAAACTAGTCAAAAATAATTTTTTCAGAATTAGCGATTTTTCCCATTGACTTTTAATGTTAAACTTTAGGCCCAGGTGGGCACCTCAAAAAATTATTTTAGAAATTTTTCCTTTTGGGATAGAGATTAGGAGGTCGAAGACCAACTTTTCCACACTCTTACGATTTAAAATTTAAAAAAAAAAGCATTTTTTTTTATCCCACCCTAACGCCACAGGCCCCCGTGAGGGCAGGGACAAGATTTTTATCGGTACTTTTTTTTTTTTTACGTTTTAACCTCTTTTTATCCGCCTTTTGTGGGATTTCAACCACTTCTGCCTCTTTGCACCACTTTTTTAGCCGTTATTGTCCTTTTTTTATGATTTTTTAGGCTCTTTTCATCACTGCTCCACCGAAAATGGGCACTTTTTTCAGACAAAGGGGCATGCATTTTGCCGTGAGGGCAGGGGTTAGAGCTCCCCCCTATCCCTTTTCCCCCTTGTGTGCAACACGTCCCTGGCCCCAAACCCGTATACATTTTTGGTAGTACAAACGCAAACTCTATTTTTAGTCATTCTTTCTCGAAGAATTTTCAAAGAATTTTGCAAAAAATGTGCAAGAAATTTCAAAAATCTGCTCAAAGAATAAAACTCTTAACTCCCCCTCCCCATCAATTTCCTTCCCACGGATCCTCTGCGGAACCAGCCTCCTGCTGAGTATGTTACTTTAATAGATTTTTTTTTTGCATGAAATTTATGTACCTATCGGGCATATTGATCATTTCTGCAGTACGTTTCTATTTTTCCGTATTTCGATATTCATTTAAGCTATAATTAATTTAAATGCCGTGATATACACCTCAAAGCTTTAATTATTATGTCTTTTGTGTAAGAGTACGGAAATACTATTTATTTGTATACCTCACAGCCATTGGCACGACGGCTATTGTGAAAAGTAAAATTATTAAAAGTTAAAGTTGAAATCAAGGTCATTCTCCGCATTCTAGGAGGACGCCGCCGTGGCATAGAACACGGTCTGTCGATTCGGCACGCCATAATTGCGTGAGGATTTCCCGTATTACACAACACCGTTCTCCTATTTGTTTGAAAGCCATATATTTTGATCTGGAGGTTCCATCCTCTAGAAAACAACATGGCCGCAACAACGTCGGCTACCACTTTTCGTAATGGAATGAAGGCTTACTAATGCCTTATTAACGGATTTGACGACAGACTGTTCAACCCATTTGGCCCGCTCTTGGTTTTGAGGGGCCAGTGACCTGGAAACGACAGGTGAGTTTACGGCCTGTAGTGCTGACTGTCAGACGACTTTAACTTTATACAAAACCAGCTGTGGATGGTGCCAAACCAAATAACTGTACAGAATCATCGTAATTAATACAATTTTAGCGTACACAACACAAATATCGATAAACAGATTTTTTATAAGGTAAAAATATAATGAAAAATAATAATAAGCAGCTGAAAGGAGAAGAATATGCGAAGGGAAGCATGCTACGTGGTAGAATTTTTCTCGTATAGTATAGAGCAGTGACACGACGTAGTATTATTGCATATAACTCTATGCTGGACCCTTAATGGGTTAGCTGCAAGGGGTACTGCAGAGAGAAACAGAAGGGCGTCACACTGAAGCCGATGCTGTGAACAGTGATTTCTTAAACCTAAAAAGCGCGATTTTTGTTGTTGGAGACAACAACGTTATTTTAAGCCTAAGAAATCCGCTCTTCCGTTGTTTTTCCCTCCATTTTTATGTAGTGCACCTTGTAGCTATGCCCTCTAAAACCCATACTGGTGCCGATATGGCGGCAAATATCACTGCTCTATTGTCATGCAGATAAGTTACCATGTTTACTTATTTATCTCTCCGGGTAGGGGGGGGGGGAGGGATGGATTTTTCGAGAACTTTCGAGGGGGGCCGGGCATGATTTTTTTAGGCTTTGTTAAGAAGAAGAGAGGTGGGGAAAAAAAGTTGGCCAAACTAGAGGAAATTAGAAATTATAGGCATCAAAAATGGCACTTTCTGCAGTCGAATGAACCACTTTCTAAAACAGTTTTTGCCCCATGAGGTGTTTTTCATGTTGCACGGTTGAGTTTGAAAGACATGGCATGCCGACTCGAACTACCTTAGTAGTGCCAAGAATTTATAGGGTTTGGGAGGAGAATTTGTAACTCTTAAAAAGTCCCTTCTGGAACACGTTAAATTCATCCCCATTAGTTCAGTCCGAGTTTTCAGAGGGCGCCACGTGTTCTATCTGGTAATTTTTGCTCACTTTTCAGCCCAAATCTAAAGTAAACTAAATTACAACTAAGCTAGGCTGAATAATAATTAAATATAAGATAGTTTCGTTTAGTTTAATTTAATTTTAGGCTAAAAACTGAGTAGAAATTCTCACATAAAAATCGTGGCGCCCTCTATAAACTAAGACTGAACTAATGCGAATATATCTAAAGTGTTTCAGTATGGATCACAGTCACAAATTCTTCTCCCAAACCGTATAAATTCTTGGTAGTGCCCATACGCAAACCTACGTCAAAATCATGAGTCTCGGTCCAAAGGTTATTTAAAGAACATCTCATTGACTGTTTTCAAAAACCCACTTTAAGCCATGGCTAAGCCAAACTAACCAGAAAGAAATCAACTAAACTCCATGATGCGTGAATCGACGCCAATAGAGTGAGCGAAGCAAAGCTACTTATTGTAATAAAAAAATAGTAAAGCACCTTATTTGCCCTTTAAGTGCTGAATGAAATAAACAGACAAAAAACCTATAAAAGCCTATATATTTGCTGAAAAATAACCTATAAAAACCTGTATTGTAAATTTTACAACCTATTTTTTGTAAAAAGATGACTGTGTCCTCAAAATCTAACGAAAGCCAAAAAAAAAATGGACTAGAAAACTAGATTTGTGTTTCCATCTCATAATTGCTAAGAAAAAAAATGGATTTCATCAATTTGGACCAACAATTTCTGACATCTACCCCAAACCAAAACTTGTTAAGGATTCCCGCCAAGCTTTTCGGCCGTGTGAAGTCGTGATATCAAATGCCAAGCTCTTTCGCCAAGCTAATCCCACCGACTAATACTTCAAACGTTAAATGAAATAACTGAAAATTGCTCCGTAAGCAATTTTCATATATTTCATTTAACCTTCGAACTATTAC
>JAHWFP010238256.1:0-12087 GCA_023313725.1 Lithobius niger | reverse complement strand
TCTGCTTACAAAATAAACTAGCTTTGCTTGTTGTTTATTTTTCTATCAATAATAAATATTTGTAGATCATGCGCTTGTATTTTGATTAATATTAAATGAGCCGTGTTGAGTTATTCCTGATATTATGCTTAGATTGATATTCAAGTACTGATTACTCTTAATTAATTTAATTAAAGTAATTTGCATAATTACATCTAATTAATCACATAACAATGGTTCATGTTGAAAGTTCAGCGCCTCCTCCCCTCCCCCATGGTTCTGGTTGCACTGCCACAGCAGGTGTGCAAACGATTACAAAATGAAAATAGATTTTATAATACTTCATGGCGGTTAGCTTTTTATTTTTTATTTTTATTATTATATTGGGAGGTATTTTTTTCTTGCGAGTCCGAATTTTCGAACAGGTAATATTTTATACAACGGCAATTTGTCGTACTATCTGTATATTTTTTTAATAGAATTGTCGGGGATCGAATTGTCATGAATCCTTTTGAATGGTTTCACAGCATGGACTCAAAAATCGTCGCATTTTCGGCTCAGTGCTCCCCCCTTCCACCCTCCAACCCTACCCTACCCAAAAGACGCAAATCAACTCTAACCACTTTGTACGTACGTCTCATGAACGTAAACTACAACCAAATTTGTATATTAATGAACTAAATTTGTTTCAGTTTTTCTTTTGTCAGTTACTTGCAATTGTAATTCATGACAAACCTTTTTAGTTAAGTCTGGTAATGATGAATGAAGCAATAAATTCGATATTTGTACCGATGGTACAATTTTGCCAAAACAGTCAAACCCGAAAAAATAACAAGTTGCCCAATTTGATGGGCACACTGTAATTTTTAAGAATAACCATTGATGCCGTAATTGAAGCAGGGGTGGTAATGAGAACCAACAGGTCAAATCATTAAATTTCCGAAAAACGAGGCCCTAACTACACAAACCATTATAAGAGAAAGACAGGGAGAAATTAATTAAAACATTAAGATGATATTTGCACAGTCGGACTGGCCAGTAAAGGGCGCCTGTGCCATTTGGAGGGCCGATACGGGCACCGTGTTTTTCTAGAAATGTGCTTGTACACCTGATTAAGTGAAACCTCACGTATGAGGGCCTGGGGAGCGTTCTATTATATGTTCACCAAGCAAGGTTTTGGGACAAACCCATACTTCTTTAATGAATGATTCCACTGTGATTTCATGCTTTGGATTGCATTCTTTAAAACACCTCCAGCATGCCAAAGAATTTTTTGGTCGATTTTCACAGTTTTAACAGAAATTTTTTCCTTGTATGGTGTGGAGGAAAGGGAGGGGGGGGGAAGGTCCACAAAGGGGTTGAAAACTTCCAACTGAATCGGAGGGAGAAAGAGAGGTTAATTACCTGAAAGTACTGGTAAACAGTAGGACAGCATCCGAAAAAGGGCAATGAAATTTCTTATGATTGAAGGTAGGGGAGGTAAGAATATCCGAGAGGGGCAAAAAAGTGTGACAGCCAAAGGGCACTTTTCCCATGACGCAGTGGTACTATTGCCAGTACGAGCCAGGATATTTGGTAACAGTATACATGTTTTAAGGTCATAAAAACACTGAGTGAAAAAAGGAAGGCAATCTTAGGGTGACGCACACAGTCCAGGGAAAATTCATAACTATTAGATACATGGTACACGTACCTACAGAAACTTTTTTTTTACAAACTGTAGATGTTCTTGCATCATTTTGTCTTTTTCTGCACGTTTTTTTTTCTTGTCTGGCCCTGCGCCCCCCGAGTCCTTCTGCTCACCCTTGTCAGTGGAAAATTTGCCAGCCAAATATTGCCCACCCCCAACTTGCCCATGTTTTTACTAATTGCTTCCCTACTTACCGAGGGTTATCAGTCACGTCGCAGGTATGGGTGGCAGGCAATACCAGACCTTGACAAGGTTACTGCTAGTTGATGAATACCTACTGGTGACTCTTTTTTTTTTTCATTAGCCTATCCTTTCTTATAATCGCTAACCAGTTAAAGACAATTTTAAAAAGATAATTTTTTTCTAAATTTGAACACCCAAATTTGGCGCCCCCGATAGCAATTGGGGGGGGGGGGCAGCTGCCCCACCTGCGGCCCCCTTACGGCACGGCCCTGGTGTTACAAGGTCGAGATAAGTCAATATTATTACATAAAATAAGGTGAAATGTCTTTCTGTCTGCATGACAACAAAACTACGTAAGACGTGTGATACGGGGATAGTACCATTTACGTTTGCATATCACTACGTGCAAAGGGATAAGAATTTTAAATTTCAGAAAAATTGCAAACACAAAGCATTACGTTAGTGAATTTATGTTTCTGTGCTACAAAACTTTTTTCCTACAGGATACTGGTTAAAATGTAGATTTTTTTCCCCAACAGATAAAATGCTCCATATATTTATCTGTGGTAAAGCTTTAAAATAAACCTCTGGTGTCTATAATACATGAAAGTTTCGACATAATTGCACAAAAATTATACAAAAATTAAATCTGAATACGTGCAGAACATAAATGCTAGATTTTGTTTTGAATAACGTTTGCGAAACTTGAATCATGTGTTAAGTACCTCACGAAACGACAAGGCAACAATTAGAAACATTGGCACTACAGCATATATGTTTGGATACGCCTAACAATTTTCAAAAAAAAGTAATAATAAACACAAAAATATATCACATGAGACACACATGTACACCAACCCGAGAAAATTATGCTTCCACGTTTCTGAACAGAGAAAGTAATCTCTAACTATTAATGATTACTGCGACACAACTGTCATTTTAGGTACGACAAAAGAGTAAAGGGGAATAGTTTTGCTAAACAACCAAGAAAGGGTTCACCAAAGTCTAAAGTATTTTGCAAAATTTTTCTCGAGTCCTCCCGGTTAAGCAGCACACTGTTCGCAATAAACAGAACCTCGTTTTAAAAACACAATAAGGGCATAACAAAAAAAAGCCCCTACAAGCCATGTACATGATAAATATTTGAAATTTTTCTCTTTTCATGAAAAAAAAAAGAAATGTTATGTTTTTCCCGACATGTTCTCGGATTAAACCGTTTAAGAATACGGCGGTTTAATGGAAAGTATGGTAAACGGTGCAAGCAACACGAATAGCACCAAGAAATGTAACTTGTATAATTTTTACCAGTAAAAACTGAAAATTTTCCCCTTCTGTCACTCGTCGGAACTGACATAGGAAAACCAATAGCATCATGTATCATGTTCATCTAGACACTCGCTAGTGTGTCGCGCCAAGTTAGGCAACAATCATCACAACAAACATCACATCAATTCAATTGACGAGGTTGTAAACCATTGTAGCGCGGCGCCATAGCGTCAGTGTCTTATATCTTGAAGCATAGTTGGGCCCATTTCAGGTACTTGGGGGAAAAATAACAATGCGGTACAAAAGCTTAAATTGTGTTGAAATCAAGAGCAATGACCCACTTGACAAAAATTCACTCGTGTAGGAAAGCCAGCTAAGCTGCTTTCAATTCAAAATCTGACCCTCAATAACGTTGAAAATGTGTAACTAGGTAGCTAGCTAGCTAGCTAATTCTAGTCCGCTCATCCCCATGTTAATTTCCATAGGGTGATTATTCATCAATACCGAGATAACGGGAATGCTTCCAGCTATTAAATTGGGCGAATGGCTGCAGTACGATACGAACTGCGTACTTTTTATGGTTTCGAGCCTAGGGGTGTAACGAGGATGGCGTGGGATGGCGCATAAGTACAAAAATATTGTTATAACCATTGTTAGTATTGTCGGCATCGTCTCTCATTGGACAGCCAAAGTTCGGACAATGACAACGTGTATACTGACATGCGTGCCTAGACACACACTAGTGTAGCACAATAAATCTAAACAACGTTGCCAAAGAAATTGTATTCACGTCCAATTCACGAAAACTAAACCAACTCGGAAACAAAGCAAAATAAACAAAGCCAAAAACTGGTGAAGAGGCCACCAAGTTGAGAGTGGTTCGGCCCTTCAAAGGAGTGATATCAACACACCAAAACTAACGAAATAAAACAAGTTACAAAAAAATTAAAACCAAACCAAAAATCTATTAAGAGGTGACCAAGTTGAGAATGGTTCTACCTATAGGCAAAAGGAAATAGAAAATTGTTGAAAACCAATTTCTTGTTGACGTGCCACTTTATTACACATCTGCACGGTAGTGGAGTTGAGTCTAATACACAATTAAAAAAAAAGGACTGATATCATATCAAAAACCAAAACTGGTAAATGGGGCCGCCAAGTTCCGAATGGTTCGGCCCTTCAAAGGAGTGATATCACCACACCAAAACATTCGCCAACTTAATCGCACCGAATAATAATTTGGACGTTAAATGAAAACTTGAACATTGCTACCGAAAGTTGCAATGTTCTAGTTTTCATTTAACCTTCGAACTATTAAGCGGTGCAATTAACTTGGCGAATGTTTTGGTGTGTTGATATCACTCCTTTGAAGGGCCGAACCATTCGGAACTTGGAGGCCCCATTTACCAGTTTTGGTTTTTGATATAATTTTTACTAATGCAAATACTCTCATGTTCAAGAAAAACGGCATAAAACAATTTGGCACTCGCTAATTGCATCAAAGAGACCATAACAAGCATTACCAATGATATGACCATAAAACAACAAATGCTATCACACCTTAGTTAGGTATAGAATTTTCGAAAACCAGCGCTGTAGTGCCCTAAATAAACACAAAAAAGTATAAAAGAACATTTGACACACGCCTTTCAGGGGAGTCCGTGACACATACACACAAAAAAATGTTCACACACCTGTTGGCACATTGTCGGAAACGTTAACAGGCACAGTTCCAGTCTTTCACTCCTAATTTTTCCAGTTTTTTTTTCCAAACAACGGTGAAACAAAGTTCGCTATACTGATAGACTAGGGAGCAGGCGGGTCCCTGGGTGGACGGTACCCAGATGGCCAGGGTCTGGCCTCCGGCTCCGATTGAATGAGAGGTTCTGTAACATACGGACAAATAGCGCAGATGAGAACACATACTCACATATGCATATACTTATACATATTCATGTACATATACACATACAACAGCTATGGTTCACACTCCAGAGTTATATGCGACACAAAAATGCTTAAATTAAACAGAAAAAAATATAATGTTGCAAAATTTTTTTCTCTCTTCCCTTTCCCCACCACTCTTCGTTCTATAAGCTACACTCCCAGAGAAAAAAATAATAACTCACCAATGTCGAGATCATGCCCGGTAATTTGGGCGGCATCCAGAAAAGCTTCTGTTAGTAGTACGTGGCTCTCTGGGACGCCCCCACTCTCCAACAGCAAACCATGTTGCGACAACAACACAGGGAGCATGTGCCACAGGAAGGTGGAGAGCTGCACATTGCTCTCCACGGCCACTTCCTCATCAGCAGAAATCTCTACACATACATTGTCCGGGGATGAAATGTCGATGATCTCTGGGCTCCGAACACAGATCTCTATAAGCGAAAGCCCAGCCTCACTTGCCTCGTAATCCAACTCCTCCAATGCATTGTTCAGGACTTCGGACATGCATGTGCAGATGGGTGATGGTGTGGGAGGAGGAGGAGTGGTTAAGGTTGATGGAGCAAGAATGCTCAAAACACATGACTCTATACTACCGCTCTCTACCGCATCCGAACGGACTGAAGCAGACGAACTAGACGTTGGTGGAGAGCCGACCCCAGCATATAGAGCTGGCGAGCAAGATGACAATGTTACCGTAGAAACGGTAGATGGAGGTGAAACATTCCCTATCACCGATGAAGGCATAAAGACGTGATCAGCGTCCAACTTGACAACTTTACGAGGTGGCGTCTGATCGCCTCTTCCCGACATTTTTTTTCCTCCACACGAAAACTTCAAACAAACAAATTCAAAAGCCAAATCACACGATGTTGGAACAAGCGCTCCCCAAATCACTCTAACCTCTGCCGATACGACAACTAGCGTTCTACCATAAACCTTTCCCACCCACAGGGTTAATACATCATCAAAATTTTTTTGCTCTCATTGATTCGTCAAAAAACTTTTCCAGACAGCTGATAGGCCCCTCCTTCGATGGTCGCTATCTCGGATGACCACCTCACTGACCATTTGCAAGACCCCCATAAGAAGGAGTATTGTGTCTTTCTTGACCTTGGATGATATAAATAAACCAGCAGCCCGTTGATCAGATAAGAACCTCGCTATGTAATGTTAGGGGTTGAGTAGAGCAAGGAAGGGGGAACCAGGAAAAACCCAAGCCAACAGCTGACAAAACCAAACTTTTAAACTTCTACCGGCTGAAAAATGGTCTAAACACGTTTTAACTAACATCTAAATAATTACTTTAAGGCCCGGCGCAAATTGGGGAGCCAAATGAAGCTGCAACCAGGAGCCAATGGCTGCCAGCAGCAGCTGCTAGCCGCCATATTGGCTGATGCAAGTGGCTGCCTGAAACCATTTTCGGGAAACCGGTAGCCATGTTTCCGGTCTCTGGACAATTCAGACCCAGTCAGCCAAGTTGCGTGCAACCGACGGTTTCCACCTCCAAAACGAGGCTACATCCTGGCATTTCAGCAAACATGGCGCTTGGAATTTCAGGTCCACTTCGCAGGAAACAAAGCTGACGAATTGTATGCAGGCAAGAAACAACATATAATCGAAGAACATGTTTGCAGAATTGACGCACGAACTGGATATAAAAATAAAAAGTGTTTATTTCATGATACATAAGCCTATTTTGTGGGATCCAAAGCGTCTACAGGGCAACGAGCATGACGTGCGGGAATCGTTGCTCAGAGTGTATTGAGGGGGATTTACGATAGATTGAATTAAATGTGGCAGGTATAAAAAATAGGCTAGCCGACTTTCTACATGAGAAAGTCGTAATTTGACGAACCACTGTACACAGTGTGGCATAGACAGTGGCCCATATTGTCTGCTTTTGAAATGAAAATCTGACAGTAGCTTACACATCAGTGAGAAGTCTATAATTGGGCTGATACCGGTGTTACTCACTTCATACTTTAGCGTTTTCAGAACAAGCTGAGAAATTCTTGCGTGACATATCCTACGAATATGTGCCATTTGAAGTTGACAGTAGGCTATTAACTTTTAATGTGAAAAAATGTAACACAGGCATTAGCCCAGAGATACACTGTACAAGTGTGTGCGGTGTGGAGGTGATCACTTCAGAGATTTTCTTGCACCATCTTTACATTATAAACCAAAGTCTCATACCAAAAACGAAGACAACTCCCGAAAAAGGGGAACTCCTACAATAAAAACTAGCAAGTGTTTCAAATTTTTTGGCTAGAAGTTGAAACTGCTGGTACGTTTGGTGGCTTGAAAATAAGTTGAAATTTGCACATTATTGCCTCGACTAACAATTTGCTCTGCGTGGTCATCTCAGAGCAAGTATGAATTGACGTCATGCACGAAGAACAGTTACTTTTCACACGGTACGAATTGCTCAAGCCAAAGCGATAAACTCGGAGTGGGGAGGAGGGCGTAGAGAACGAAAATTGCCCGTGTGTGGAGCAGTGCGTCTGTTATCCCTGCTCTTTAGAAGAAAGAATAGAGTTTGAAAGGGTGGCCGGGTTGGGCGGGGGGGGGGGGGGGGCAGAACGTCTGTTACCATTAAGCATATGATTACGCATTAAATGAACCATGCAAGGTATTTTTTTGGGGTAGGATAGGAGGAATGGAGCAGGGGAAAGGGCATGTAGAGGATGAGAGGAAAAGGGGAGTACGCCAACAAGCAAAATTGCCTGTCACGTTCAAAGTTTAGGCCACACCCACCAAAAACTGGGAAACAACCACGGCAAAACAATACTCAGGGCGAAGCCACACTAGAAATAATGCGAGTAGTACACATCTATATCTACATTTTAAGGCAAAGTCTTATATTAGCAAAAATACGACAACCTCCAAAGGAAAACAAACACAACAGCCACCCCTACAATGAAAACGGGTCATCGTGTCATTTCTTTGACCAAAAGATAAAACTTGTAGCCTATGTTGTTGCATTGAAAAGTTGAAATTGGCACATTATTGCCTCGAATAACAATGTGCTCTGCGTGGTCATCACAAGAGGTAAATCTTAAATAACGTTACAGACCAATCGCGCTTACTAGCGTGGCTTGTAAAACTATGGAATCTATCATTCGCGACACCTTGCTACATTTCTTTGACAAGTACTCTATCATCAAAAGCGATCAGTTTGGTTTTCTCCCAGGCAGATCAGCGACACACCAATTGCTGGCTGTACTCGAGAGATGTACGAGCGCGCGGGATCTTGGAATACCATTGGACTTGGTATACTTCGACTTTAAAAAGGCATTTGAGTCAATCATTCACCGAAAACTCCTCCTGAAATTGGAGGGGTGTGGTATTACCGGTGACCTTGGAAAGTGGCTAGAGTCTTTCCTGGCTGACAGAACTCAACGGGTAATCGTGGACGATACATCCTCGTCCTGGACAAGTGTTCCTAGTGGTGTCCCACAGGGATCTGTCCTGGGTCCAATTCTCTTTCTGATCTACTTAAATGATCTTGACCTTACCGGGGAAAACAGTTTCGGGTATAAATTTGCCGATGATTTGAAAATTGGATCCGAAATTCTATCTGTTGGTTGCAACCGTGCATTGGAGACCGAAATTCTTAAAGTTGTACAGTGGTCCCATATATGGCAACTTCCACTCTCTATCCACAAATGCCACACCCTACGTGTTGGAAACTATGAGCCACAAAATGACTACCTGCTTGCAGATAACTTACTACCAACTTCCACCGAGGTTCGCGACCTCGGTATTTGGCTTTCAAGTGACCTTAAATCATCACTACATTGTAGCAAAATCTGCGCTACAGCCTTTTCACGATCGGCAATCGTTAATAGATGCTTTAAATCAGGAAACATCTCTACAAAGATTTGGGCTTATAAGGTATTTGTTCGACCCCTGTTGGAGTTTGCCACCCCAGTCTGGTCCCCTTATTTAGTTCGTGACATTGATTTGCTTGAACTCGTGCAGAGGCGATTCACAAAGGCTCTCCCAGGATTCAGAGATTTTTGCTATGAGGAAAGACTACGCAGGTCTGGCCTCGAAACACTCGAATTTCGTAGACTGAAATTTGACCTCATAATGGTTTACAAGATTCTTCACGGTTTAGTTGGTATCGATCTTCCTCTTTTCGATTTGGCCCCACTAAGCATCAACACCCGTGGTCATGGCTGGAAATTATCATTCCCGGCTTCCCGACTTGACTGTTGGCGAAATTTTTTCTCCGTTCGGACTGTCCCCATTTGGAACGCTCTTCCAGCGGAAGTGGTAGATGCCCCAAATCTAAACTTTTTTAAACGACGTCTCAAGTACCCAGACCTTGTTAAATTTCTTAAGCGTCCAATTCTGACACATTAGTCATTCTTTTTACTAAAATTTTCAAGGACCAGTGTAAGTGGCTCACCACCCTTCTGACCGCCTACCACTCCTGTGGTGAATTGTATATTATTATTATTATTATTAACGTTGTGAACGAAGGACAGTTATTTTTCGCACGGTACAGATCGCTCAAGCTAAAGCAAAACAAACCTCGGCGAAGCCGGGTACGAATGCTAGAATATCGATCATAGATCCTATAATTAATGACTTTTTGAGTGATATACAGCCGGCCTGGCAACAATGACAAAATGCATTGTTGTAACGAATGCGCACCCGAACTTTCATCCAAAATGCAGGCGTTTCAACAAACGTTTCGTGAATCACTGGCAGTTGCATCCGGATTCGCCCGGGGTTTTGTTTAGCGCAGGGTTTCATTTCGCGGTTCTCATCCAGTGTTTGGTTTGATGGGTAATTTTGCATGTTCACAATTTTTCTTCACCTAATAATCCCCCTTTCCTCCAATCCTCGCTCTCCCCTCCTTTACTCCCTCATCCTCTCCGAGCCCTCCCCTCTTCTTTCCCTTCCCGACCTCCTACACATCCTCAGCTTCCCTTTCTCCCCTTTGTACTTAAATTTGGATGGGTAGTTGAATTAAATACTGCTCCTCCTTTTCTCTCTCCTCCTTTTGCAACATTTGGAAACATTTGGTTTGGTCTCCTTCCCCAAAACAACAACAAATTACCATTTAGGTTCAGTTAATCCGTAATCATAGTATAAATAGTAACATACGCACTGTACCCCTCACCCCTCCCGTTCTCTTTAGTTGTCGCATTAGACTGCAAAGAGCCGGGCTAAGGGCGCGTTTATGCAAAGACAATTTTCTCGCTCACTAGCTTTTACTTGGTCAATACTAAATCTGCTGGTTGCTTCTCGCCTTTGTCGGAGAATGCGGCTTTCAAGTTGTCTATACGTAGTAACCCTGGCAACAACGCGGACGCAAATTTTCTCCTCGTGCCTCGTGACACGACGTACGATGCTTGAAACATGACAGCGTCGATTCATGACAACAAGAAAACAATTTTTACTGCAGTACACGACGACGGACAGATTCCTGAATACCGGCATTCGAAGGGTTGTCTTCGAATCGATAACTACGAAATGGACGCCATGTTGGATTTTGAATTCTCGCTGCGAGTAGCTATTTATTCTACCGTCGTTTGATCACTGCTAGAAGCTGTTTTTTTCAGCGAGAATAGCAAATTTTATAAATAGCGTGAAATGGCAACAATGTTGTAGCAATGTTTAAAATTACTGTTGCACTTTGTTCTTTGTCCGTGTTGTTATTTATCTAGACACACACTAGTGTGTCGCCGCCAAGTAGACGTTTTATTGTTGTTGGAGCTTAATTGTCAGAGCGTAATTGTTAGAGTGTTATTGTTGTCAGATGGCGGCTCACTAGCAGACCGTGTCTTTTAACTGAAACCAACTTATACATGATTTCAGCATACTGGTGTAAATTCCCCATGCGGTAGAAATCCTTGCAAATCGTTTGAATCAGATGTCTTCGGTCCAGTAACAAAGAAAACGTCAACACGAAAATGTGGGAACGTGTCCTTTATGGAGAAAAAGTGTCCTAAATAACGTTGATTTGTGTTACTGGTGACTAGTAACTAGTGACTAGTAACTAGTAACTAGTCCGCAGGCTCCCATGTTAATTCTCATAGGGTATAACGACACGTCTACAGCTCATTAGGGAAAGTTGCCAGATCTAAATTCCGGCAGACAGGTAAAGCGTCATATGGGGAAGTGCCTTTTTCTAAAATGGGGGTTGCAGCTAGAAGCACGTAGCCCTGAAGTGGCTCGTAAGTGCAAAATTATTGTTGTAACCATTGTTTGTATTGTCATTCAACAGTAGATTATAACATGCTTAAGTGTTGCACGCTTATCGTTTCAGTACTTATATTGTCAGAATGCACCGTTTTGGCAAATAGGTGGTTCACTAAGATACAGAATATCTTTATCTTTTATTGCAAAGGTTTGGTCTTTTTTTTTACGGTACACGAATCCAAACTGAATTATCTGCCCCACCACGATAAAAGAGACAATTTTTCTGGAAAGAAGATTAGGAAACAAAATACACATCGTCAGCACAGGTGGGAACGTGTTCTTTATGGAGAAAAAGTGTCCTCAATAACGTGACGCGGACATTTTATTTTATGTAGACTTACTGTTCTTGCAGTCTAGTGTAAGTGACGAGTAATTTTAAACAGCTGACGAGTTGATTAGTTTTAGTAATCTTCGTCTGCCACCAGAATATTAGAACTGTATGAACATGTACCATTCCGTGAGTTTGTAGTATGTGTTCATAATGATTAACGTTTCCCTCGGGAGAGCCAAGTGAAGGGGGATGCGCTGATTGAGTGAGCGAAGCGAACGAAAATCAGCGTTTGTTTGCCAGTGCGCTCAAAAGTCGGATTAACCCAAAACCAAAACTGGTATAGGAGCAGCTGCCAAGTTTCCAAGAAGGGTCGGCCTTTCAAAGTAGTGATATCATTCAACCAGGGAAAGACTGCCAAGGTTAATCCTATTAGCCAAGTTAATCGCACGGAATAATACTTTGGACGTTAAATGAAAACTTGAAGATTGCTACCGCTCCATAGGAATTGATTAGGTCTTTGCAATTACCA
>JAHWFP010238253.1:0-15163 GCA_023313725.1 Lithobius niger | reverse complement strand
TCTTAACTATTTTTAGTGTTGGAATTTCGGCCCTGTTTTATTGCGATTCTTCTACTCCTACCTAACTTACAGCGATTTATGTATTTATTTCAGGCATATCTTCAATTATTTTGCGTGGTGCCTACGCTTAGTTTTTAAGGCAGTGGCCAAAAATTTCTAAGGATGGACCTTTGAGTTAGGCTGTTTTGTTACATATCCCTTCTTTCTTCCTTTGACTACATTCCTACTAACAAGATACGAAAACTTGTTCCCACGTACGGTACTACTTTTATACGCTAGACACGCCTTCAATTTTGTGTAGAACCTACTCTGAATTTTTAAGTCGTAAGGCACTAATTTTTAAAGATGGACCTTTGAATTAGGCTATTTTGTTCCATATCCCTTCTTTCTTCCTTGGATTTCATTTCTACTAACACGATACGAAACCTTATACTCACATACGGTACTGCTTTTATACATTAGGCATACTTTCAATTTTGTGTAGGGCCTATGCTGATTTTTTTAAGTGAGAGGCCAAACATTTCTAAGGATGGCCCTTAGAGTTAGGTTACTTTGTTCCATACCCCTTCTTTCTTCCTTTGACTTGATTCCTACTAACCAGATACGAAACCTTATTCCCACGTACGGTATTGCTTTTATACAGCAGGCATACCTTCAATTTTGTGCAGGGCCTGGCTGAATTTTAATTCAGAGGATATACATTTTTAAGGATGGACCTTAGATTACTTAGGTTACTTTGTTCCATGTCTCTTCTTTCTTCCTTTGACTTCATTCCTAGTAACATGATACGAAACCTTAATCCCACGTACGGTATTTACTTGAATACGGTGGGCATACCATCAATTTTGTGTAGGGCTTACGCTGAATTTTTAAGGCAGAGGACACACATTTCTAAGGATGGACCTTTTGAGTTAGGTTATTTTGTTCCACATCCTTTCATTCTTCCTTATACGTGATTCCTACTAGCAAGATACGAAACCTTATGCCCACGCACGGTAATCCTTTTATACAATATAGGAATACCTTCAATTTTGTGTAGAGCCTACGCCGAATTTTAAGTCAGAGGACACAAATTTCTAAGGATGACCTTAGAGCTTAGGTTAATTTGTTCCATATCCCTTCTTTCTTCGTCTGACTTCATTCCTACTAGCAAGATGCGAAACCTTATTCCCACGTACTGTACTACTTTTACACACTGGGCGAAATACTGCCTTTGTTGCCTGCAGCAAAAGCAACCAGAAACTTACTTACTTTCAACATTGCGCAAAAGTTCCTTGCACGCATACCCGCGGGTTGGTAGAGAATATCGACGGGAGAAAGGGCCGGGCAAGTCGAGGTCTCATCTGTGCTAGCTAAATTGAATAGGGATTGTCAGCCCCCCTGCAGGCTTAACCAGATGGGTAACAGTAGACGGAGAGAAACAAGAACGGAATTGGTGTCTGGTGGTGGCGGGGGTTTAGACCCTATGTTTGGCTGAGCCTTGACAATTCCCGGCACGGCCTTAGGATCTGCCGACTTTGGGGCTTTGATAGGCATGTTGGAGAGGGGGAAGGGAGGAAACAACCAACCAACCGTTATCTCTGAAAAGGCAAGATGTGGAAAAAAAAAACGAAACAGGATTTACAGCCAATGAGGATGGCGGAAACTCATTTGATTCTGTCATGCTGATCTTTAAATGAAAACAGTAACGTGCGGTGCAGACGTCGTGTTCGTATATTCCACGTTTCAACCTAACGCAACCCAACCCAAACCGTACGTTGGGATGTGGGCTTAAGTTTAAATTAAAAGTGATGTGTCTTTACCATCCAGAGGAACCCATCGATCCAGGATGAAGAAAGCCAACTTTTTGTGGTGTTTAGAACAACGTGCCTGAGTAAATAGCCACAGACGTCCTGCAAATTGCACATCCACTGTTAAAGAAATGAAATTACCAGTAATGTAAATATTAGTATTACGAAGAAACACATTGAAACCAACATTCTAAACAAATATTACATTATTAGAAAACAAAAACGAACTCGTTTGATGTTTAAAGTAAGATGTTTAAAGTAAGGTTTAACTGATCCGAAGTCAAAACCGCAAAGTAACACAAATAAACTTTCCTGTAAGGTTTACATACCGCAGTGTTCCTGTACTGTTTAGTCCACATGAAAGCTTACTGCTGTATTCATACGATTTTACAGTTTTTACTTTAAAACACGATAAGCCTGATTGGTTCATTCTACTTGGCTAAACGATATCGTAAAAACCATACTTTTAGTGTGCTTAGTACAGACCTACAGATTAAGTAATTCAGGGTACGTGCGACTCCTTGAAAACCTGGAAATATCGTTGAAAATAACAATGAAATACCAGTCTTGAAGTCTTGAATATGAAATAGTGAAAAGTGGTGCATGCACCAATAGGATGACTGGAAAGGAGACGACTTGACTAGAATAATGCTGAAAAATTTAGCCCCGAAAGTAGGCGAGTGTGTAGCCTACATTATACACTATATTATTCTTACAATAATTTTGAAAGTTGGGATATGGTTTAAATTTTACTTACGTGTCCAATGGTTGAATATAGCAGTAAGGTTTCACGTGAACTAAACAGTACAAGAACACTGCGGGATGTTAAACCTTACAGGAAAGTTTATTTTTTGTTACTTTTCTGTTTTGACTTCTGATCAGTTAAACCTTACGTTAAACATCAAACGAGCTCGTTTTTGTTTTTTTAATTCGTGATACTTTGACATTACCAAGTTGGCTTTTTGTACTCGTTACAAATGCACTGAATTTTCCTCGCTTCGCTCACTCATTCAGTGCAAGTCTTTCTTTTCAAAGTTTATTTGTCCGCAGCTCTGTATCAGCGGCTTTGTTAGTACGGCAGGCCAAATTGGCAATCGTAATAATGATAATGCTTCATCTCACGTGCGGGTGAATTGTTAGCTCACCAGCATTGTTAGCATTTGCTTAATCTTCAGTCTACGCCTTACGTCTGGCGTTTGCTGGTGGGCATTGCTGAATAAAAACAATGTTTAAAAGAATTTATAACAATAAAACGGATTGTTCAGGGCCCCGTAATAGTTATTCCACTGTTCTTCTGGGTTTTTTTTCCCGTGTTATCTTCATTTCCAATTTTTAGTAAGAGTGTTGTTGTAACAACTAGGATGGGCGCTTGGCTTTGGGCCATGGCCCCGATTAAATTTCTCTTTCTCCCCGTAACTCCGGAACGGGACGACCAATCGAAATTTGTGTTTCTATATTGGGCACATCTCCAGAAGTAGATCATGCAAATGAGCTAAGAACCATCTTTCTACAACAAATGATTTAGTTTGCAGAGACCATTGTATAAACGTTGCAGCACCTGTCCTGTGGCATTGCCATTATCAAGGTCAGTGGTAGCGACAATACCGATCAAGTTTTGGACTTTCTACAATCAACTGCAAGACCGACTCATTATTACCAACAAATCGGCCATGTTATAAACCATTTTGTGAACCAAATTCATTGTAACAACAGTCCCTTTGCACTATTTGTAACCCACAATCACTGTATCAGGGCGTGGAGGTCTTGGTGACATGATGGCCCGTGCGCCCATGGCTAGGTGCTGGCATTCCAATTTCGACTCCCCGACTGGTCAACACCTCTTTTGGGACCTCTATTTAGAAATTGCCCCTGAATTCTCGAAATTAGCCATGTCCGGAAACCTACGGCTGTAGCGCTCAAGTCACAAGCCACTAAGCCCCGTGAATCAAGGCGAGCAAATACAACATCTTTACGAAAATGGACCACTACGTTGGCTGGCTTTCTAACATCATGTGAGTGAACATCATTACGCTAATTCTCCGTTGGGCTGAAGTAAGGGATAGGGCCATCCCACCTAGTTTCGCCAAAACCACCACCACCACCACATAAGACAAAAATGAAACTCACGATTCCAGTTTAATTCCAGATCTCCAATGTGACGAATCGGAAATTAATAAAAGTAGGTACACGTGTTAGCCAAATCCTACAAAGCTCATATGCCAAATTCCATTGGAAAATGTTGAAAGACGGCGGAGAAATTAAGCATCGAAATTTTGGCTTTAACGTGGGAGACTGAGGTCAAATCTTGACCTTGACTAATACGGCAAAGTCTCATAACAAAAAAGACGACAAGAAGAATCCTACAATGGAAACAAGCGAGCGTGTCAATTCTTTAGCCAGAAGTCGAAACTGGTACATCGTTGCCTTGAAAAGAAGTTAAATTTGGCACATTGTTGCCTCGACTAAAAAAAAAAAAAAAAAAAAAAAAAAAAAAAAAAAAAAATTCAAGATGGCGAGGGAAGTGAAGCGCTTCCTTCTTGTCTTAAAGCAAAGAGGTATACTATCGCAAAGAGAGGTTGATGCAGGAATTGTGACGGATGAGAGGTATGCAGAGGTTCAAAAGCTTGCAGCAGAGTTAGGAATTGAAGAAATAGACTTGAATTTATATGGTGTGTCCGGAGGTAAAATTCTAGAGGATGGAGGAGGCCCAACGTCAATGCAGGTCAACAATGTGGGGGAAGAGAACAATAGAGAAAACACCAACAAAGGGCAGCATGGGATTGTATCGGGAGGTGTGTATACCAGGCTGTCAACAATGACTGAAGCAGAATTTGTGCAAGGGAAGGAGGTGGTTGAAGGGGAAACAGGCAAACCGTCGTATGCGCAAGCGGCTGGGGAAAGGCGAGATAGCATGGGAGGTGATGCAAGACATGATACTAGGGTGAAGAACCTACATTGGGTCAAGTCACTGTATAAGGGTAGCTTGGCAAACGTGAAAATGGAGAAATCGTTGATCATTATTGCAGATAGAGCAGGCTGCCCATACGCTACTGCAAACATCAAGCAAGCACTGGCTGCAGTGTTAGACTTAAAGAGGATAACAGGAGTCGCATGGCTAAAAGCCAATAATGTGTTCCACGTGTCCTTTGCAGATCCGGAAGCAAAGCAGGTGGTTAAAAATCAAGTGGAATTTAGGTTAGATGGTCACCTGGCTACAGTTCACGACCTACACGACAGAACTGTACACATTAAAATCCACTGGCTCCCTTTGGACATTGCAGAAGCAGACATTACGAGAGCCTTCGTGAATTATGGGGAGGTGGTCAGTTTGGAGTACGAGAGGCATGATGATGAGGAGTTACGTCATTGCCGGAACGGCATTGTCTCAGTTGTGGTTAAGCTCAAGGAGACTATTCTTGTTGATGATATACCGGAAGTCATTGGTATCAGAGGTCTGCAATCCCTATTGGTTGTGGCCAACAGTTCTCCGAGATGTTTTAATTGTTCCCAGCGAGGACACATTCGAAAATTTTGCCCATATGTCTACTGCCGCACCTGCCGAGCTGTATGGCCTAAGGATGACCTTTGCGAACATCTGGCTCCTGCCCGTGTAGGGAACGAGAATGACCTGGACGAGCCAATGCGGCCTATCGTCGGTGACACCGGCAGAGACCTCCCGACAAGTCAATGGCAACGTGTGCGTGCGTCAAAGCGTAGGAAGACTTCAAGTGCAACGTTGTCGCTGGCCAGCTCTCCCCCGCAACCTAAGATGGTGGCCACTGTTAATAACAACCGGTATGCAGCATTATCTCAGGTGGGTGAGTCAGAAGAGTCGCAGCCTAAGCCTCATGCGTCTAGTGTTTCCCCGCCTCCTCCAGATGAATGTGTCCAGCAAAGTGTGGAGTGTTGTGCTTCTGATGGTTATGCAGCAATGTCTGGCTCCCAGGTTACCCCTGGGCCAGATGACCAACCGGTCAGTGCTCCGCTTGGAGAGAATTTGTGCGTTGAGTCGGGTGAAAATTCTGAAATGGTTAGTGCTGAAAGTCGTCCGATTACTAACTGGGCAGAAGAAGAAGATGATGATATGGCGGCATCCACAGATTCACTATGTGGCGCTCCAGGAGCCAGTGAATCTGGTTCAAGTGGTAATTGTGGCGAATTGTTGATGGTGGAAATGCCACCATAAATTCTGGTTGCTAGATCTAACCTAACTTAGATTTCCGTTTTTGTGTTTGGAATGTGAGGGGAGCGAGTAACAAAATTGAGGATATAGAGAAGCTCTGTCATGGAGTTGATATCTTAGGAATAGTTGAGTCAAAATTCCCACAGGGGGTCATCCCAGTTATCAAAGGGTTCCACGGTATTTCGGGGACAGGGAGGTCAGGTATTCGGGTATTTTTCAGAGAGTCGCTTCCAGTATTTGTCGCCCCATACCCGGTGTGCAAGGGCATTGATGCCTGCATTTTTCGGATTTGGTGGTTAAACCAATGGGTCACGTTGGGGACGGTGCATGTGATTGGGCGGTTTACCGGGTCAGAGTGGGTGGCATGGGTTGAATCTCTTCCAGGTCCAATTGTACTGGGGGGAGACTTCAATGCGCACCACACGCTCTGGGGCAGTGCACGTTGTGACACCCGTGGGCGGATCATTGCAGAATCGTTGAATTATCTTCAATTGGAAATAATCCAAAACGGGTCAGTAACGTTTGTTAGGCGGTACGGTGCATACATACACGAGTCCGTGTTAGATCTTTTTTTGTGTTCATCGAGTTTGGCGTCTCAGTTTGCTTTTACATCGTCGTCGGATCTTAGGGGTAGTGATCACTTTCCGGTGGCACTGTCTAGTAGAGCACATATCCCCATGGCCCCTTCTGCTCGGCTGAAAGGTCGGTTTCCGCAAGTTGACTCTGGTGCGTTTGCAGATTGGGTTGGTAAATGGATTAAAACAAGACGGCGTAGCTGCAGAAGCTTTGCTGGGAAACGTTTGGACCCGGTCTGGTGGACCCAGTTTGCAGGATGGCAGTGTGTGATAGACGTAAGGCCTGGCAACGCTTTAATAGGTGGCGGTGTGATGATAGGTGGTATGAGTATGTGGGAGTGGTGCAGGAAACAAGGTTTATCCTGCGTAAGGAAAAGGCCACCTTTGGGCGCAGGTTATGCGAACGTGTCTCTCAAGGCGTCCCAATCTCAAAGGTGTGGGCCTTGGTTCGCCCCCAAGACTCCCGCGTAGCGGTGACTTGGGCACTGGATCAGACAGGCAATGTTTTACGTGGGGTCAGGTTGGCTAATGCTTTTAATAGCAACTTCGCCTCTGTGTATGGGGCGCCTAAGGGCCCCCCGCCCCCTAGTGTGATAGATTGTTGTCCAGCCCCTAACCAGGTGCCATTGACTTCTCTGGAACTGTCGGCTGCCCTCCAAGCGTGCAGGCCTGAGAGTGCCACGGGTATAGATGGGGTCTCATACGCAGATCTACATCGGCTAGATGGCGAGGGTCGCGCAGAATTGCTGGGGTTCTACCAGAGCCTCCTTGATGGGGCTCCAATCCCTCAATCGTGGCTGTTCTCGATCCTCACCCCGGTTCTGGGTAGGGGTAAGGTACGGTCTGCAGTCTCCAGCTACAGGCCTATAGCCCTTCTCTCGTGCCCACGGAAGGTGTATGAGCGGATTCTTATCAATCGTATGGTGTATCAGCTGGAAAATTCCGGCAGGCTGTTCGGGGCCCAATTTGGCTTCCGGAAGCACAGAGGGGCTCAGGATGCTATGATGTATCTTGAATCTGGCATAAGGGAGGCCTGGATGCATGACTGTCTTGCTGTGGTTGTTTTTCTAGACATCAAGGCGGCATACGATATGGTTGATGTGGCTTGGCTGGAGTATTCTCTGTGTGACCTCGGTGTGAGTGAGGATCTTAGGACGGCACTGATGGCTCTTCTTGGGGTGCGTCAGTTTGCAACCAGAGTAGACGGCTCTTGGTCGGGAGTGTTGTCGACTGACAGAGGTCTCCCTCAGGGGAGTTGCCTCAGCCCAGCGCTGTTTGCAGTGGCCATTAATGCTGTACTGGTGGAGTTGAGCACTACGGTGAGTGTCGTAGCTTATGCAGACGACGTTGCTGTCTGGCTGATGGGAAGGGATTTGCCAACTATTCTGGGTGCGTTGGAGGCTGCCATTGATCATGGTTCAAGGCTTCTCGCAGCCAGGGGCCTCGTGCTATCGAGTGCTAAAACAGAACTTATGATCTTCCACCGGGGCCCACTGTTGACGGGGTCTATCTCCGTTGGCGGGGTTACAGTGGAAGCGTCGAGCAAGGTGCGATATCTTGGCTTCTGGCTTGACCCGCGTCTTGAGTGGTCGCATGATGCAGCGGCAGTTAAAGATACCATCTCATCACGGCTTAATATTTTGAGGTTGGTTTCATGTAACAGGTCGATTGCAAAGCGCTCCACGATAAACACTTTGTATAGGACGTATGCCAGAGCATGCGCCGACTTCCATATCCCAATTATTTTGACCTCAAAGGCTGCCATGCAGGGTATTCAGATTGCGTTAAATGCCTGTTTGAGAGTTGTGTCTGGTTGCCTACCCTCAACTCCAGTGTTATCATTGATGGTAGAGACTGGTGATGTGCCCATCGACATCCGGGCAAAGGAGCTTCTGCTTCGACTCTGTCAGCGTGCAGTTGCTAGGGGGGGGTTCAGACCCATTGGCCCGGATTATTCTGGATTATGCTTATTTAACTCAGAGGGCACGTGACTTCCTGGGAGCTGCTGGCGTGGGAGCGTCGCTACTCGGTGCCCCAGAGGTGACCTGTCTTCCGAAGGGTGTGTTTGCGTCTCCACCCCCACCCTGGGTGTGGTGTAGTGTTGCCGTACAGTCTTTGCAGGGTGAACACCATGGTTCGGCAGGGGTTCATGTCTACACAGATGCGTCCTTTTGCGCCGAGGAGAGCACAGGTGGTATTGGTATCTGTGTTCCAAGCCGTCGCCTGGAGTACAGTTATCGTCTTGTGTCTATGCCGTCGGCATTTGTTGGAGAGGTTGTTGCAATCGCTGTGGCGCTGGATGTCGGCATGGAGTTGCACGTGCCTGATCTCTGTATTATTACTGACTCTCAGGCAGCGGTGGGGTTTCTCCGCCAATGTTTTGGCAGTTTGGATGCGTCCCATCCTCTGGCTCTAGAGGTGGGATGGAAGCTGTTTTTGGCCTGCCAGCTGGGAGTTGAGGTCAGAATCATGTGGACCCAGGCGCATTGTGGGGTGTTCGGCAATGAACTTGCGGATGAATTGGCTAAGAAAGGTCGCTGGCTAGAGGCCCCGGTTGTGGACTTTGTAATGGGCCCGCGGGATCTGCGACCAGCCTACTCGCGGTTTTTCGCTGGTGTCTGGCAAAGGCGTTGGACTGATGGGCCCTCAGGCCGCGTGCTAGGGGCGTGCTATATGGGATTCACCCTTCTGTCTCTCCACCAAAAGCCCTGGATGGTTTGACACGGGGGGAAGCCGGCCTTCTTTCTCGGCTACGTACTGGACATGTCCAGCTGTGGGCCCATCTCTTTCGGTTAGGATGGGCGAGGACGCCTATATGCAGGTGCGGTGTTTCTGAAGAGACGGTGCTGCATTTCTTGTGTGAGTGTCCGCTCTGGGTGGCACAGCGGCGTTTTGTTGTCCGGGATGGAGAAGACCCTTTAGCAGTAACTCTGGGGGTACCCCCTCATGTGGAGAAAGGAAGGGCAGGGTTCCGTGCTACTCTGGGTTTTTGCAAGGCAACTGGCCGGTTCACATGGTAGGTATCCTCAGTTCTGTTGTTCGCTCCACTCTCCCACCAGAGTTCGGTGCATCGAATGGCATTTTTACGGAGTGGTGGTTTTTGGTGTTTCGCCGAGTACTTTGGTGTTACTTGCAGACTTTGGTGTCTCTTGTGGCTGTGACGTGGTGGCTTGACAGTAGGGCGTGGTGTGTTGGTGCTGGACTAATGGTTAGATTTAGGATAGGTTAAGTTAGGTTAAGTTAGGTTAGGCATGAGTGTATGGCTTCACAGGCCGTGTAGTACTCAAATAAACAAACAAACAAATATGCGCCATCTTAGCAGCAAGTGTTATGTACGGCCTTATTATCACTGCTCTTTAAAAACCTAAATTTCTGAATGATGCGAAGACTTACTAAATGACGCAATTCATTGCATTCTTTAAAAATTGAGCTCATAAGTGACGCAATTTTGTTGGATTGCTTTCCAATGACTCGCAGTAAATGTACTGTAGGCGACAACGAGTTTGTCCATTCAACAATGGCAATTTTAACAATGCATTCTATGACAATACTGAGGACCGTGCTTTCAGCGTGAAGCAGCATTGTTGCAAAGAATATTAGAATAAACCAAATAGCCTATATAAGCAGGTCTGCATACATTCTTAGTTTTTACGGAAACAAAAAAAAAACCATAGTAGGATCTGGGGAATGCAGTGAAGATCACTATGCAGCAATCTAAATGAATAAAAAAAAATCATGTGATATCATGTGGCGGAGAATGGATCACTATCACACATGTATTTTATTTTTATTTTTCGTTTAGGCGGCCCAACTTCACTGTAGTACTTGGATGCTACGATAGGTGTTTGTTTGTCACTTTGTTTTCTTACTGTGGTTTCATTCTGTTCTTAGTTCTTAATTAGCAAAACAACCTAACGGACTGTGGGGGGGTCGACTTGCTTCACGTCAGGTTTTAAGTGTGATTTTGCGGATTTTAATTTGCCAACAATAAAGAGTAACCTTGTTGTGTTATAAATACGTGAGTTTTGATTGGTTGAATTTAGTCTGTCAACAGTATACGTAGGCAGAGTGAAATAAACGGACTTTAAAAGAAGTGTTCCGCAACTTAAATTTTTACACCGAAAGTTTAAAATAAAACATTAGCAACTGAAACTCGACACTATTAATAAAAAAAACAGAAATTTATATACATCCTGAATCCTGGAACAACAATCTTTCGAAGCCTTGACATACAGATAAGAACTAATATGTATAATGAAAGGGGGGTAATCAAACCCCACGAGGCGTGTGATGTGCGATGCCGTATCCCTGTGGGACACACAACCCTTGGCGCAAAGCGCTGTAAAAATCCAAAAAATTGAATTTGCTGGTATGGACTAAAAAATTGCCATGGGAGCGGACATCGCATATTACTCCTCAGCAGTCGTTGTATACTGTAGACACCAGGTACAAACAAGTTCTGGAACCTACCCTCATATTAGGAGTCCGATTGAGCATGGCTCTTTGAACGATGTTTTAGACTTTGCTTTACCGACCAATTAATGATGCCTTTGACATTATGTTCATAGAACGCCAAATTCTTTCAGTCCAGGGCAAGGGGGGGGGGGTTAAGGTTTAATGGCAGTTGACAGCTAGGTCATTAGTGCCAACCTCAGTCACAGAGCAGTTACCCATGTAGCCACTTCACCACACATTACAGACATGTTAACCAAACTCTAATGATCTTAGATCTTATCGTATATCTGTACCTCACTCAAAAAATATAAAAAAACCCGGATGGGACCGAGGAGAATCATCACCCAATTGACACGCAATGTCCGGATGGTGGAAACGCTGATGAACACCATCAAGATGGTGACATTCAGGTTGGTGACATTCATGTTGGAAAACTCCTCAATAGGAAGCAACGAATAAAGTTGGTGTGACCAATACACAAACGGGCTGACACCACCTCTTCCCAGCGACTGCGGCAACAAGCCGAATGCCGTTCCTGGAGAATGCCTTTAATAGCTTGCAACTTATTGCCTTCCCAAGGCAATATCCCAAGAGGCTTGCCAAGCAGCTAGCAATCTCAGACGTAGAGATGGAAAGGCGTCTGAAGGAATAAGGCGGTTTTGCGTAGTTACTAGGCTATGAAAGCGCTATGGATTTCAAGATAAGCTGGATTTGTTGGCGAATCGAAGTCAACGGAATACCATTGTTAAATCATGATCCCCCCCCCCCCCCCCGTGAATAGCAGTATACCATGGAGTTTTATCCTTTAGCCCATGCTGTTTATTATTTTTTGAACAGCTGAACAAATAAAAGCAGTGATGTAAACACACCGACATTTCATGTGTTTATGTGTTTAGTTCAATGCTCGAGGAGTAAGGAAGCATCGATTAAACGTCGACAACTGTGTAGTTAGAAAATATGCATTAAAACTTTTGAGAATGCTGCTAAATGAACAACCGTACGTTGGAGTGTCGGGGACTGTAGTGAAGACCACTTGTGCACACATCCAGACGAACAAAAAATCGTGTATCATCGTGTGGCAAGGAGCCGATGGCCACATATTGATCTTTACTGCAGTCCCAGACGTGACAACGGGTGTTTTTATCATCTTAACTTTTTATTTAGCTTTTATTCCCTATCTTTTTTAATTAACTTTTTATTTAAATTTCTTAACTTATTAACAGCTTTATTTCCATTCGTGAACGACGCTTTCAGTTAATTCGTCTACGCGTACGTGAACGACGTTGAAATAACAATGCCGAGAGCCTTGCCTTCTGCGGTGATTTTTTTAAGGGCTCACACAGCCCTGCGGCGAAAGAATGTTGGAATTCTTCGAGCAAGTCCGGCTTTTTTTATTTTCTTCCTGTGCCATATGTCCACGGGGCCTATACAATCAATACGAGCTGCTAACGTCTGGCTGGCCCGTCAAGACCCAGGAGAAGAATCGACGAGGGAGTTAAGATGAGGAAGAGAGGGAAGACTTCCTTGTTTTATATCGACAGTCTTTGGATGAGTTACAGAACATCCAGCTACACATTGCACTAAGGAGGAGACTCAGGGTTCAGGAGGGTCCCCAAAGCCCATTTGATCTTGGGGTGGGAAATAAACCACGTGTACGGCTTTGTGATTGGCTTTTACTTCAGCCCCGTCGTCCATCTCCATTGGGGAGGCGGAAAGTGCTGAAAAGCGGCCACAAGCCACGACCTGAGGGCACCTGGACTCGGACCAGGGAAATGGATGCCAGTCAACAAGGAAAAAAGAAAGAAAAAATTGTAGGGGGTGGATTTACGTTAGAAGGGGAAAGGTCGAATATAGGAAAAGATGGTACATGAGGTCAGCTGGCGATTTCATTATTGGAAAATACAATAACAAATATCGGTAGTCGATACTCCACAACCCCCCCCCCCAAAAAAAAAACACCGTATAAAACAAAACTAAGTTCTGTAGTTTATGACAGTTTCAAAAGCTAAGTTAACTTTACGAATACACCATCTTGAAGCTGCATAGCAGATAGATAGAAATGTTAACAGACAATTTGAAAAAATGCAGCAAAATACGTATTACATCTTGTTGGGTGGTTACCTGTCTTATACTTTCTGCCAGGGTAGAGTACACATGTAATTAGTAGCGGATCCAGGATGAAATTATAGGAGGGGCTATTTCGCATCAGCTAGGGATCGAAAACATAATTTTCCAATCGTGGTCCCAGTACACGAATTGTAGGACTCGGGGGTAGGAGGGGGGGGGGGAGGGGAGAGGCGAGACACTGAAGTAAGACTTATGTATTGCACGCTATTTGTTCACTGTTTTTTTTTACCAGTAAAAGAAAGTTTTTTGTACCCACCATTTCCTGTTTAAACTACTAACTCTAGGTTTAATAAGTTCGTATTATTCCATGAGATTTCTTATTCGATTACTTATTACTTGGTCGATTCTTTACGTCGTGGATTTTTGTTTTCAAGCTATTCTGCTATCCTAAAAATTGAGATATTTTTCTGAAACAGTACGTTTAGAATTAACGTTTTTACAGTTTTTTAATGTTGTTTTTAATACTTTTATTTCACTTTTGTCCACTTTCATTTTGCTGTCGCCCATTTGGCGTATAGTACAACAATGGACGAAAGCAAAATGTAAGTGAACGAAAGCAAGATAAAAGGACGGAACCAATATTTAAAAAAAAAACAACAACCTGTAATTACGATGCTTTGCTAACTGTTCTCTGTCTGTGTAGGGAATCGTAATAAATTTATACAATCAGTGAAGATGGGGTTTTACAGCTTTTAGCGAGCGGTAACCGCACCTGGTCATTAAAGATGATTTTAAACAACTAGGTGTAACCCCAGCGTAACATACGCCGGTCTAACCGGTTCCCGCATACCTGAGCGAAATACTGTAGTGGGCAGTATGGAATGAAAAGGCTGCCCCCTGCTTCCTCCTCCGAACCCCCCCTACGGCCTACCCAGTTGTATGGTCTGATTTCCCCCCATGCCCCTCTCCGTAACCCCTTTCTCGTCCCACACCACCTCCCCCGTCCCCGCCCCGGATTCCCCTATTGAGTGGTCTAAATATCCCCATCCCTGCTCCCCTTCACTTTAACCCCTGCTGATTTGTTTATTTTTTATAGAAGTAAATGTTTTTTTTTTCAATGGACGCTCAATTGCCCGTTTCTCCGTTCTGATACCAAGCGCAATAAATCCAACAACGGTCGTGCATGCAGTGATTGTTACTGAACCAACTTTGAAACTCTTCAAGTCTGCTCTAAGAGTAGCAATATTAAAGCAATATTTCGATTGTTACTGATTGTTACAGGGCACACCCGTTTGTTTGACATTGTCGGTCACTCGCCCTCTTTCATTATAATGCATAATGATGAATTTGCTTGCCCAACCTAAGCGTATTATATATATATATATATATAGATAATACTATATAATTACATCGTGTGTCTGATTCGGTTTTAGGAGGGGCGATCGCTCCCACCACCCCCCTCTGCATCCGAGTCTGCACGTAATACCTCTGTGGCTCTGACAACAGTAAATATTTGTGTGCAAATAGTACCTACTTTCAACGATTACCGCCAGAGGGTGACGTCGTCAATTGGGGGGTAAGCCGGTTCTGACGGTGAGCTGCTGTACCAATAAGACAACGGTACCAACTACCGCGCATTGTTAAAATACAGGTGTTATTTTGATATGAAAAGAGGTGCTACAATTATAACAATAGCTCATTTAGTATTCGTGTTGTAGTGTTCAAAACAGTGAAACAATCACTTAAAGATGAACAATGATAAAATTGGAACCTATACAATGCACAAAAGAGGAGCCAACTTTGGATTTCTTTGATGGTACAACCGGAGTTTGTTTATATTTGGATACGATAGCATGTTAAAATTTTTAAACTTTTAAATTCAGATTTTAGAAGATGGTTTAGACATGTAAAAAAACATTTCTTATGTGCGAAACAGGTACGTTAGGCTTACATCTGGAGGAAAAATCAATTAATTTTTTTCCATTAACGCAATTATCAACTGTACACATTTTTAAACAACATTTGTTGTTATTTAAAAATGAAGGTGTTAGCACGAGTACCAGGAAAAAACCGGTGCCAGGGTACTGAGCTTG
>JAHWFP010238231.1:0-10682 GCA_023313725.1 Lithobius niger | reverse complement strand
CTTGGAATTAGACTTCCTGTGGCACCATTCCTTTCAAAGAAGTACAACTCCATTTTTTACTACTTTTGATTAAACTATGTGTATAGATTTTTCAGTTGAATAGTGAAATTAAGTCAGTTTTAAGCAAAATGCAGGAAAACAATACATATTATTAAGATGCTGAATGTTAGATTACTCAATGGCTATAAAATAGTAGACCACAGTGTTGGTTTACATTTTGGTTTGCACTCCAGGACTTTTTTTGCACCCCAGGAACAGATTTGGGGTGCAAATTTGCACCCGGATCAAAATTTGGAAATTCGACTCCTGCAGTTTGTCTTGGTAATGCACAAAGAAACCGGAAGGCTTGGTGGCAATGCCTTGTAGCGGCGTCAGCCCAAAACAGTGTGCCGGCAAACGTCACTAATCGTACTGGTGCGGATACTGTATTGCAAAGTTAGGCTACTGGTCTTTCTTTCCAATTTTGCTGTATTTCAGAACAACAAGCATAGCAGGCCGCTATTCAAGGAGGGAGCGACGTTGCGGACTAATGCTTTAATAAAACTAACCTAACTTGGCAAGCGAGAATTCCTTGCTGCCACCATGGGAAAAAACGTGCACTTACTAGCACTTAACTTTAACTAAAATTTTCTAAGTTTAAGTAACTAAGTAAATAAGTGTTGGAAACAGACCGAAGCTCTATTTACATTTACTGAACATTGGTTAATAAAATATTTACAAAACAGTGTTTAGTTTGCAGTTTCATTTTGGTTACGACAAATATTGGTTTTAGATTTCAGCAACAACAAAAAAAAAAGTCGTTAAGCAAATCGTGCGTAACACTCAAGTACCAACAACGATCAAGAAATTTCACCAACTTCAAACTAGAAGTACATTTTCGCAAAATTCAAGTAATATTGAATAAAAATTCAACTTACATGATGTCACTGACGACGATTCACATGCAACCTTTAGCTGTCTGGTTAAGATGCTAGTCTTTGGTTTTACATTGGAAACAAATTCAGGTTTTGAAAGTTGTAACTTGAAACGGGAATGAAATTAAAGTTTCTACAAAATCATCCCCAAAAAATATTTCACCTGCAAAACCCTACCCCAATCGCGATAATTAACTTTAAGTTACATTTAAGTTTTCAAATAAATGGCCTAAACGAAATTCAAGTACAACTAAGTAACTTGCATGTCCTCTACCTTTGCCCCGTTTGGCGCAATTTGCGGCAGAAGAAGAACATCGCTCTCCCGTGGCGATAGGTGGTTGTGAGGTCAAGCTATGCTAACAATATTTTCAGAAGCTTGGGTTTTGATACCTCGGAAACGGCTCCAACTTGCCTTCTGCGCGGACCCCGAGGAATGCTAGACATGTAAGGCACCTTAGGATTTGTTTAGAGCCTAAATTTCCAAGTATCCAATTCACTGGTTGGTGGAGAGTTTGGTCAGCCAAATTCGGCGACAACGACGCTGGAGCCACTTCAGGTTTGCACGAGAGAGCTAATCGTTTTTACTTACGCAAGTAAAATTCTAACATGGCGCCAAAGCATTGAGCCGATGTAGCGGACACGTTTTGCCTCATAATTTTAAAACTACCCAACCGAATTTAAAAGGTAAATATATTTGGAGTCTGAACATTATTAAGATCAAAGGCTAAGCATCTTTTACGAAGATTTAAGACAGACTTTGAAAAAAATAAGTGAAAACAGCGACATTAGCGCTAACAAACCTACGTCGTACACGTGAGTTGTTGCAAGTTATAAACAGTTTCAGACATCAATAAAATTGATTATTATGCTGTGTGAAGTACCCCTATTGTTTGTGAGAGGACTTTAAACAATTATGAAACGTGTAGGTAACATAATCTACGTGGCTTTATGCCGAACTACAACGATGTACATTACAATTTTTCGCAGCAGCGGTGTTTACATTTTGGTATTTATTGAAAAATAAATAAATTCGAAATTGAAGATTTCAGGCCTTCAGTAAGACCCCTTGGGTTTTCTTGACGATCTTCTAACAGTTCAACGATTTTAGTGTAAAAGTTCAATTTCTCCTGTCCTCCCTACCTCACGTCACCAAGTTTAGGGTTAGTAGTTTCGATTTAAAAATCTGGCGTTTTTTTTGCTTGGAGGTAGCCTAGCTCCAGTACCGAAAAGAAAATGTTGCAAATTCCTTACAGCCTGCTGGGATGTGAGCAGAATAGCCACATAAGCTGGTTAAGACATTAAGTGTTGAACAAGAGCATTAAGTTTATAGAATTAAGCACAATTTAAAGGGAAGTATTTTTGTGGATGAAAGTGAAACAGAAAATTGAATTTCAAGTCCTGGAATTTTATATTTGTATTCCAAGACATTTCCACATTTAAATCATCTGAACAAACCCTGCATGTTTTCATCATTACCATAAATACATTTGGATATAGTGCTGTCGTAACCTCGAAAGCTGTAATTTTAGTTTCACCAGTGAATTGCCTCCCCCCCCCCCCACGAAATTCTTAGCAATTTATATGTAATACTATGTAACATATTGTCCACTTACACTGAAAAGAAACAACTTTTGTGTACAGATTTCTACATACCGATGTTGACAAATACATGAAACTTAATGACACTAACTGTCAGATCAAATACAGCTACAATGGCTTAAAATGCAGTGTCTTACCTCGTTGGCCAACCTGACATACGGGGAGGAGGCTTCAGTTGTTTACGCCATAGTTCTTTAAGATGTTGGGGAGGCGGGAGCCCTATTTGTGACCGCCACATGTTATGCATTTTAGAAATCATATCGAAAGGCGGTAATCCTAACAAACTTGGCTTTGAATCTGAAGAGTAAAACGATGGGATGAAGATCGGGGTGTTGGATAGGGACGATGGACGGGGCACAGGAAAGCTGAATAGGGACGGAATACGGGGCACAGAAGGCTCTGGAACTTCTTTTTTCTCTTCATGGCCACCAGTTAAATTCTACAATCGTAAAAAAAAAAAAAATGCACTAGATAAATTGACACACAATATAATTGACTGCAATTTTTTTATTTTTTTATTAGTTTCGTAGTTAGTTAACGATTATTTCAGGGACCCTGGATTATACGCAACTGTGGTAGGGTCGGTCCACTCAGTAGCACAAAACACACTGTGAGAATTACAGAAGATACACCGGCAAGGCCGCAGCCATTTTTTCAAATTTGAAAGCATCTTATGCCGTCACTGACTCGATTCGCGGCATTTCTTCTATATATCAATTGGATGAAGACACAAAACTAGACTTACAAAGGAATGAATGAAACATAAGCCAGACCGCCTTAAACGTTTAAATTGGTTAAAGTGCATTAAGCTACCTACATCAAATTAATAATGCGACTGAAAGTTAGTTATATCGTGTTAACAGAAGGAGAGCATCATTACAAGAGGGCATCGTAAAAGTACGCCACTGTTTTGGTTTTGAAGCACTGATGTCACCAACTCTCATCTTGGGCAATATCTTTAAAATGTGCCGTTTTGTTTTAATAATGCGTATTCCAACATGAACCAAACCTTTTTGTAAGCTTCGAAAAAGTAAGCATCGTCTGCTTTTAGAAAACGTTATTGGCTAGGTCATAATGGACTTAACTGCAAGGAAGATCATAATTTGTCTAGAGGTTAAAAAAGTCACCTCACTTAACTGTTTTCATGAAAATCAGTGAATTTTCAATCCACGTTTGGTTTTGGTGCCTCTCGCTGCTATGGTTTTGTGGGTGACGGGAAGGAGAGACTTGATTTGGCCGAAGGCGCCTTTAGTGAGGTTGCATGATGGTGGATTTTGTGTGGCTATTGCGAGGGATTCGAGAGCAAGTCTTGGGCACAGTTTCTTTCGAAAAATACAATTTAAGTATTATCGAAATCAGGGTTGTGTCCAGCGTCAACATGGTGCACAGCCAGACCATCATTAAAATCAAACTGTTGAACAGCAGATGTGTTCAACAGTTTCATCTTAATGATGGTCTGGCTGTGCACCATGTTGACACCGGACACAACCCTGATTTCAATAATGCTGAAATTTTATTTTTCGAAAAGAAACTGTACCCAAGACTTGCTCTCGAATTCCTCGCAATAGCCACACAAAATCAACCACCATGCAACCTAACTAAATGTCATGGTTGCCTGCCCCCAGGCCATTGCCCTAACTCTTTACTGGCCTTCCTTGGCTTGCCTGTCAGCCAGAACCCGCCTCTCTGCAAAGCCTCTAAGACTACTTCCCCTTGATCATGGATCAGTTCAGAGCGTGGTTAACTTGTTGTTTTCTAAATCCGATTAAATCATCTCTAATAAACAACATCAACTCGCAGTGAACTTAATTCGTGGTTTCCCAATCTAGGCACCTGCGGAATATCACATAATGGCGCCTTTGGCCAAATCAAGGCTCTCCTTTCCGTCACCCACAAAATCATAGCAGCGAAGAGGCACCAAAACCAAACCGGCTCAATAACAACAAGGGCAATAAAGCAAAATTTCATAAACCAAACGAACACTGCAGCATTGAAGAAGCTTGGCTGTAGTCAAGTGGGCGTTCTGACTTTGTGTAAATAATGTAAATTTGTTTGGCCTGAAGAAGATCCGTAACCTGGATTGAAAATTCACTGATATTCATCAAAACAGTAGAGCGAGTTGACATTTTTAACCTCTAAACATGAAACCGCAACATAAAATGCCAATTTTTAATAATTTATCTACTCGGAGACACCCTTCTTCCCCCCGACCCTGTTGGACGATGATGCTCTTGATTTAGTAGTAAAGTTGGTTTTCTATATATTTACTACATGGTTGTAACTAAAACTATGTCTGCTGCATGTTGTTCTAGCAATCTTCCTTGCAACGGAAATCTAACGAAGATCGGTATATTTACACTTGTTTCAACCTTCCCCCCACCCTTCTTCGTGATTTTGGGAACTTGGTGTTTGATGCGTTATTAATAAAGTTCTTAAAACTTGTGGTCCTCAGTTGTAAACAGGAAATTACAGCGGTAGGACCTCAGCTTTTGATTTCAAAAGTCATGGGTTCGATTCCCCGCTCAGGCAGTCTGACATACAAGGCCAAAAGGCAACGTAAATAGGTTTGCATCCGTATTTTTTTGAAATGTTCCTTCGAAAGATGCTGGTTCAGTTGAAGATTAGCCTTGTTCCTCTTCCACATTTTCCTATTATCCATGCAAGGCTCCAAAACCCCTTGGTGTTGAGGGGTGATTGTTCTATAGCTCCTTTCTTTAACAGCTTTTTAACTTCCGATTTGAGGGTTTTTCATGGTGACCGGAATGGAATGGAGGGAGATATCCACTTTTTACGACAAACAAAGTGAAGGCGCCCGAAGTGATGTCTTTCCACTGTGTAAGAAAACGCCTTAACCTTCCCCCTGCCTGTCGGTGAAGAGGGGAAGGTTGGAGGGGTCTGCATCAATAGTGAGACCTCCTTCCTCTTTCTTGCTGAACGAAGGCAAAATCTCGATCTGATCTGTGTCTTCAAGCTCCTGAGCGGGCTCGTTGACATCGATTGGAGGAAGCTATTTACTCTTCGGGTGGATAGGTTTGCTGGACCTCGTACTTTGTTTCTTCGCCGATGTCGGGTGGATGTTCGAAGGTTTTGCTTTGGTGTCAGGGTGGTCAGGGCGTGGAATGCTCTCCCTGATGACGTCAGATGTGCGCCCTCCCTCGGTGTTTTTAAACGTCGCCTGTCCCTATGCAAAACCACGGGATAAATTGTGGCTTCCACGTTTTTTTTTTTTTGTCCTTATGGATTTTTGCCGTGTTTGGATTCATATTTATACTCATACTTATACTTTGAAGGATCCTCTGCCTCTTCTGAAGTTTCCTTTGGCCCAGCCTCTGTTTTGGGAAGGGAGTTGCTCAGAAAAGAGCGACGTCGAGCAACTGCGTTCAGGAGTAGGAGGGTTCTTGGTGGGTTTGTCATTCTTGACTTCTTTTGGCAGACTTCCAGAATCTTGGTAGATTTTTCTTTCCAGCTTGTTGACGCTTGAGAGCAGATGCGCGTTCGACTTTGCTTCGAAGTTCCGGCGCTAGTTCAAGAATCTTTCCTCCAAAAAGATACAGTACTACAATTTGTGGATTGGTAACAGTCTGAGTTGGCCTAGAGTTTCGACGGGCGTGTTCGATGCCGATTGGAGAGCTGCAACTCTTCGACGAAAAACCATGTTGAGAAGGGTCTTGAACTCCAAGCAAAACTGTCATTATGAACGGAAGACGCACGTTTAATAAGATTCCGACAGTCTTCAATAAGTGGGTGATCTGCGAGATCCTGTTTATCAGCAACAAGGTTTTTTTTTAGAGCCGCTGCGGTGGCAGAGTATGCAATTTCCGCGTGGGAATTGGCGCGAACGCTGCAACGAGGCATGGATTCATCATCTTCATAATACGACATCGGAATGAAAACAGAAGCATGGAATTTGAGGACCGAGTCCGATTCCGTAGGTTGACTTGGCATCAGTGGAAGTTTCAAAACATCGTTTAGATAGAGCTCCTTTTCCAGTTGAGCGAAAGAAATACTTTTTCATTTACTGGTTGTGCGGAGGGACGGGTTTTGACACAGAAATCGGTTTCTCCCCTTTGTCAAGGATTCCTGGTTTAAAAGTTGTCTAAACGCAACCTCAGATTGTAGGAGGTAAGGTGGACTCGCTTTTCCAACCCGTGTTCACAAGAGTCTGCCGAAGGATCGTCTGGATTAATTTCCGGTGGAACAACACTCGACAAAACTTTGAATCTTTTAAGTTTCTAAAAAGTGCAGCTAAAAAGACTTCACACGGGACAAAGTCAGGGCCTTCGTCAAAAATGTCCGCTTTATTTCTTACCTTTCAAGAGGCTCGTCGAGTACAACAATCATCTTCATCAGCATAATCATCGGGGTAATCCGAATCGTCGCATTCAAAACAACGGGGATTAATAAAATCGACTTTCTTGTTCTTAGGGCAAAAAAAAAGGACCTTATTTTACGGGAGTTTATCACTCAAAAGCAAAATGCGGGCAAGCGGCTTTTTTTTAAATTTTTTATACCAAAATTTTTCTTTTACAGAGGAGCTTTTTTTTTGCTTGGTTGACATAAAATTTTATCTAGGTTTACATTTTCCCATTCTGTTCAAATCAAGCTTTTTTTTTTCTGATTGGCTTTACCAAACTATTGTCAGTATTGCAAGCTTTACACAACGGATAGATGTTTCGTCTATTGTTGGAAAATCTCGTGTACCCTGTTTTGTTACGAAAGGGAAGCTAAGTCATAAAAAAAAATTCACGCGCACGATTTTTGGAGATGCGGGCACTCCTGTAAAACAAAGGATTTTTTTTTATTTGCCCTTACTAGGAACAGAGTCAGAACATTGAAACCATGGGTCCAGGTCTCGTTTACGTTCTAATGCGCTTTTGTTCAAGGTATAAATCTTAACGTGATTTTCTAACAGTACTGTATCCTACAGGTAAAATCAGTGGGTTGTTTCGAAGGAGAAATTGAAGTAAGGCGATCTGGCAAGTGGAGCTTTATCTCCAAACAGCGAAGAATCCGCTGGCTATGCACCAGTGTTCGTCGCGTCGCTTGCTATCGACATCGAGCTAAGAATACGCACACAACATTTCTGCTATGTTTAGCGATAGATTTTTTCGACAGAAAACAAAAAAAGCCTCAACATTTGTACTTAGCTTAAGACGACGATGTAACGGAGCTGTGACCATCACCGAAGGTGGTGTTTCAGTGGAGGTGCATTCACGTTTCTCGAGCTGGGATTTTTTCCAAATTCGTAAAACCTTAGGAGTTTCTGACATGTGCAAACAGGAAAATTGCTGGAGGCAAGAAGAGACTGAAGTTTTGGATCGATGACATCCATGTTGTGCAGCGTGACGAACGGGCAAAGAGGCGAACTGCCAAGAAAAAAAGCATTCGTGGGGCTGTGTGTGTTTATTACACACGTGCCCGAAGCAAAGTGAGAGCTATGGCCACCATACCAATTACCAATACTATATGGGAGGTGCCAGCAGTGCTCCTAGTGGGGGATTAGCTAAACTGATCGTATAGAGATTTAAAATAGAATTTAAAAGTTTTAAACTAATTTCGGGCAATTAAAAGCAAATCGAAGCAATTTTAGCATATACTGAAGGTTAGTATTTTGCATATTGTAAGAAATAACAGTTTCGTCATAACACGATTTGGTTTCATTCTAACTAGTTAAGAAATGCTTCACAGTAAACATTAGCGCCAGTCTTAAACAGGTGGTGGCACAAAAGTTATTTTTTTTTAGTTAAGAGTCCCTAGCCACCATTAACCATGTTCTTAGCCCTCCTAGGCAGTTTAGAGTAGGCCCCGTAATAGAACGAAAGGCAGCGGTACGATTCAGTAACCCGTAAGAGGCTCCTTTGTCGAGACGTATGCCAGTCATTGCCGGGACGCATGCCAACGCTCCCGAAAGGGATCATAGGTACTGTGACAACTTGGCGATGCTTGTAGAAGTCGAACCTAACCAGGCAGGTTCCACCATCTTCGTTCTTGAGAAGTGCAGTCATTCGGTCTTCAAAACCAATTTGTGTAAGTAAGTAAGATTTTGCCACTTTTTGCGCTAACAACTAAAACCGTTTCCACTGTTCTGAATCATCCACAAAAGAGTAATAGGACTCTACATTAGCCAGGGGTTGGCACAAGCAATCCCACGATATCACTACTGCCTGCAAAACCAATAAAGGTAAAACACCCATTACAGGTATCTGTTTGTTAAAAGGTAAGTGAAGTGGTTAACACGAATCATTTACATCACAGGAAGCGCCGTTCAGTCATGTGTCAGGAGACTTTCGATGAACCTAATACAAAGAAAGGTATGTGGACGTGGTGTTAGGCACCAGTACGGACGACTTCTATAAATTTCTGGCAGTTTACCAAATCTGGTGGGCGACTCGAAACCTCACAGGAGACCAGATGATCAGATGCTAGTGTGAGGTTCGTGATCCTTAAAAGGCCGTAAGAGCCTTTGTGCTTGAACTACCTTCTGGAGTTAGAAGTTAAATCATATCAAAAACCAAAACTGGTAAAAGGGGCCGCCAAGTTCCGAATGGTACGGCCCTTCAAAGGAGTGATATCAACACACCAAAACATTCGCCAAGTTAATCGTACCGTTTAATAGTTCGAAGGTTAAATGAAAACTAGAACATTGCTACTTTCGGTGATATGATATCACTCCTTTTTTAAATTGTGTATTGGCTCTACTCCATTACTGTGCACATGTGTACTATAAAGTGCCACGTCAACAAGAAATTGGTTTTCAACAATTTGGTACTACCTTTTGCCTATAGGCCGACCCATTCTAAACTTAGTCACCTCTTTATGGGTTTTTGGTTTGGTTTTAATTTTATTGTAATTTGTATTACAATATTTAGTTAGTTTTGGTGTATTGATATCACTCCTTTGAAGGGCCGAACCACTCTCAACTTAGTTGCCTCTTTACCAGTTTTTGGTTTGGTTTATTTTTCGTGAATTGTACGTGAATACAATTTCTTTGCAACGTTGTTTAGATTTATCGCGATGCACTAGTGAGTGTCTAGGCACGTACATCAGTATCCACGTTCTCATTGTCCGAACTTTGGCCGTCCAATGAGAGACGATGCCGACAATACTAACAATGGTTATAACAATATAACACCAGTTTTGGATTTGGTTTTCATATAAGAACTTTATTTGTTCTTCTGAAATTACTTTCGTGTTAATTTCAAGCAAAATATCAGGTACATTTCCGACATGTACTAAACAATCACCAGAAATATGCTTACACTCCATGACCGATGTTCTACTGTTACTGACTTTGTAAGGTTACCGAAGTCATTAAAAAGGTCAACCATCACACTTTGAATGTTCATTTGGAAAACGTGAAGCATTGATTAAACGACGCTCAAAATTCAAGAGTCAACACGAACTAATGATCACAAATTGTTGGTAGGCAGATGACTAAAAAATGTAACAAAAAAAAAACCACAGACAATCCACCAAGCTCCATCGCTTCGGGAGCGGAGAGACCTTTCGAAAAACAAAAACAAAAGCTACTGCTGTATAGCAGAAAAGCAAACCCAAATTTATTAGCAAGAAAATAATTTACTTTATTCTTACTTTATTTACTTTATCGGCCGATTCCTACGTTGAAAAAACATTGGTCGATATCCGATTCCAACATCTTGTGGTCTGATATTTAAGAAAGTAAAGTAAAACTAAGTTACATTTTTTATAGAGTCGAAACTAATTAAGAGCATTTCAGAAATAAAATCTAGCTCCCAGAAATTAATCATAGGTGCAAAATGATTTATTAAAATTGTGGCTTTCCAATGTTTTAACATGTGCTGCCTGATGCTGATGTAACCAAAAAAGGCCGTTTCCCATGTCCGATGTCAACGTCGGTGCATCTCTAATACACCAAATACCTTACGGTTTTAAGGGCCGAACCTAACTGCGACTTGCAATCATGGTGTCCCATACTATGAAGCCTGGCTACGAGGCCTGACTCTGACATCATATTAGCTTTACTACATACAGGGACGCTCTAGTCCCAGTCCAACCAGACGGGTGGGCGTGTGTAACCTTAAGGGGAAAACATAGCCGCAATTTCCACAATACTAAATATAAAAGTTTTAAACCTTGTGTTCAACATTTTCTAGGCATCAACAGCTACTGTATCCGAATACATGAAAC
>JAHWFP010238225.1:0-10323 GCA_023313725.1 Lithobius niger | reverse complement strand
TTCATACACGACTCTGTTGATAAAACATTGTTCATGAATTATAATGTTGACGTAAACCTTGTTCACCAACAGTTTTTTCATGAAAATGTTGTTTCAATCCGGTAATTGTTTTGAAGTGTTAAGTGTTGTAGTGTTCACAAACCAGTTCTCAATTGTTTCAAGGAAAACATTTCGCACATTTTTGAGTGGCTACAAACATGTGTTAACACAACAACGTTCAAACAGTGCCCCACAATATGTTTCACACACTGCTGTACAGATAACCATTGTTCACTCACCATTGTGCCAATAAAAGCATTGTTCAGTGTCCATCAAACACTACTATTGCCATAAAACATTATTAACACGCAAGTTAATACAGCAAAACATTATTCAACAAAACATTATTAATGTTCTATTGTGTCAGTGAAAATACAATGTTGTATCGATAAAAAAAACATGGTTCACACATCGTAATCTTATCGAAATAAACATCATTTTCCAACTCCCAGCAAGACTGGCTAAAAATGGCTCCTTTTGTCTAAGGAAAACATACTTAACCTGTTAATTCTGCAATTAATCTACGCAATGCTGCACATTCCTGGAGGTTTTTCGGTTCCTTGTAGCTGCCAGCATTGTAACCCGACATCACAAGCATGAGCGCAACACTCCTATATAAAAGCATTTTCGTGCGGCTGGTTGGCCATTCATTTTCCTCTCAATATGTCAGGCGGCGACTCAAGAGGGGAGGAAGGATGGGTTTGGTTAAGTATGTTATCGTTAAGCAAAAGAAACCAGGTTTAGCTGGCCTTGCTGGGGGCCGAAAAAATTATGATTATTATTGCTAGAGTGGGAAAACATACTTAACCTATTAATTTTGCATTAACAGACCCAGACCTCGTCAAATTACAGTGGCGAGCACCGCCCTGACGGATCCCCTAGGGTTACGAGCTGCCTGTTTCTTAAAAGGTTTCACAAACTTTGCACTTTATTCAGAAAAATTACGGGTGAACACATATTTGGATCTCTGTCGGAAAAATTGGGGGCCCTGAAAAGGAAAGTTGGTTTTAGAGATTAGGGTCTTGCTTCCGTCGTGATGGTATGGACTTGCTTCAACATCTGAGTGCTTAAAGGGGGTTGACGACACATCTGGATGTTACGATGGGGCCTAGATGATGTAGTCCATTGGCCTGCTTCATCATCTCAGGTAATGTGACATGAAGATGGAAGAATTTCGCCATGAAGAAACTGTCAGGATGTCTTGAACAGGAACAGAGTTGTGTCGTGCTCATGAAGTGGAGGTTGCCCTTAACTCGTGTGCTGTCACTCTTATGCCACTGTCAGCACAATTAATGTTTTGGTCTTTGTAAGCGCTGATGATGGTTTTTCTGATCTTTTGTGCGATGCTTAATGCTGAGGTTTCACCGAACTTTTTCTCAACTGATAGATATAGTTGGTTTTTTCCCTTTGCGAAGTTCAACATTTTCAGTTCTCGCCAATTAGAAACGGAGAGCACGTACTGGACAAAGGAGGCATTCTGGTTCATCGCCAATCATCTTCATTAAAGGAGGGATGATGGTTGGTTTCGAAGGTTCACAGGATTCTTGAGTTTTGGCTCCGAAATCTGATCTTGGTGTTAGTTTTACCGATGAATTATCTGGTGCTAAGACGTAGAAGGCTGGGTCGGCAGACAAGGCTTGGGTTTCACTGCAGCGTACACTTGCTGCAAGTGTTATGAGGAAGGCTGTTTTTCTGGTTAGCAAGTGAAGTGAACAGTTTTGCATTGGTTCATAGGAAGCTTTCATCAGGTATTGGAGTAAGATTGCGAGGTCCCAGTCCGGAAAAATCCGTCCATTTCGAAGGATTTAATGAGGGAAGTGATTCGAAAATCATCAAGTAGGTTCACGTTGCCTGCGGCCTTGAAAACAGAGTTTAATGTGGAACAGTGTACTAGTATTGCAGAACCTTTTAATCCTTCTTTGACAAGATCATTGACGAACGTCAAGAGGACACCAACAAGGGGATGACTGGATTATCTTTCCAGTCGGTCACACCAATGAAAACATTTTGACCAGTGGCTGCCATAGATTTTGTTTGTCGAGTTTCTAACGGCCTTCCTGGCAATTCAAACTATTTGTTCTTCATAAACTCCTGTCTTTTCAATGAGTTTGACGATAGTAGATACCCGTGAAGTTGTAGAGCACTAGCGTTTGGGTGGAACTTGGGTTTCCTTCTGTTGTGATAACAAATCCTGTATCTGACGAAGACTTTTTGGAGTGTCGACTATGAGGTTTATCAGTTGAGGGAACCATGCTACTGATGGCTAATTTGGAGCTATCAGAATAGACCTGGCGATTGATGTATATTTTCCAGAACCTGTGGAAGTATCTTGAATGGAGGGGAAAAGGTAGGTATACAGATTTTTCCAAGGAAATGTCCGTGCATCCACAGCCATGGCTCCATCATCTGGAACTGGACTGAGGAAGTGGGGAAGTCTGGCATTGTGCCTCGTGGCGAATAGGTCTATCATTGGGGTGTCCCAAATATTGAAAAGGTATTTGCAGATGGATTTCTTGAGGGTCCGTTCTCCTGTTGAGAGCTTCCGGCGAGAAAGACAGTCCGCAATTACATTCCTGTTGCCTGGGATGTGGAGGAGCAGGATGGTTGTGTTGAGCAGGAGGAACGAGGTCTCACAAGCTACACGAGATAACCTTTGCGATTTTCAGCCTCTGCGTAAATCTCAATTTATGCAGAGGCTGAAAATCGCAGAGGTTATCTCGTGTAGCTTGTGGGACGCCGTTCCTCCTTTCCTGATGTAAGCAACCGCCGTTGTGTTGTTGGCTTGGATCTGAACGACCTTCCCTTTGATTATCTTGAAAATGGAGAAGGACCAGGAGTATGCTTTCAGTTCCAGAACATTGATGTGTTTTTGGTCCTGTTGGCTTCCTTAGGCTTCCTGATGTTACAGGTGAGCTCCCCAGACCTCTAGGGAAGCATCAATTAGGAGAAGAAGGTCAGGTTTTGGCTCGTGAAGTGGAACAGATTGAGAGAGTGTCGGAATGTCGGACCACCAGAGGAAGCTTTCCGTTGGGAAGTCCGAATCTGTCGGTGACTTCAGGTCTTGGTGCAGCTGGCTTCCCCATTTGTCGATGCGGTTGTGGTGGAATGTCTCATCATCCTTGTTCCGTATAAAAAATCAGGTTTGCCATGGAGTCTTTCTTGCCGATTAGTGAGTTTAGATCCGTGAGGGAGTGATGGGTTTGTTGACGAAAGCGACGGGCATTTTGAGAGAAAGTCCTCTATTCTGCCTGCTGAAGGCATCACTGTTGCAGACGTCAGATCAAATCAAACTCCTAAAAAACGAAGCTATGTGCTGGGGTGAGACGAGACTTTGGTAGGTTTACTCCGAATCCCAGACTGTGGAGTAGATTGATTGTTTGATCTCGATTGGAGATTAGTTGATTTGATTCCTCGTTGTTTAACAGCCAAATTGTCCAGGTAGGCACTTGCCTCTATCTGTTGTTGATGTAGCTTCCCAGAATTGGTTTTAGGACTTAAGTGACTATTCTGGGTGCTGCATTCGGTCCGAATGGAAGGCATTGGAATTCGTAACCATTGTTGTCGTATATGAAGCGAAAGAGATGGTGAACCGTGTGATGCAGGGAAACATGAAGGTTTATGGAGATTGTCCAATCCTTCTGCTTTAGAGGCAAGCAAATCGAATCCACTGTTTCCATCTTGAAGCGGTCGTTGGCCATGTATTGATTTAGTGGTTTGAGAATGAAAATCAAACGTTCTCCTCCTGACTTCTTGGGGCAGAGGAATATGGAGCTGTAAAATCCGGGGCCTGGGAGATGCCGTTGTCTGATTACATCTTTCATCAAGCGGTCATTTATTTCTTGACATAGATTGGGCTGCAGCAGGGAGTAAATTCCCAAGGCGGAATTTGAGCCAGTGGAGGATTGGCTAAGAAGGTTGGGTGAAAGAACTTCTTTGTTGGATGTGAGCTTTTGCAAGGCTGGAAGGAAATGCCGTAAGCACCCGTCCACTGGGAACTTGGATGACAGTGTAGCGTCACTGGTTCTTTCGTGAGGTTCTGCAGCGGGGGAAACATTAGCAGCTTCGGCGGATTGGGGTGGTGCTCCTGCTGGGTTGGACTTTCGTCTTGTTGAATGAATGAAAGCGTGGAGGCTGGTTTGTACATAAGGGCTGGTTGTTGCTGCTTTCTTTACGATGATTGTTGTTGTTCGACGGCTGACGAGGTTTAAGCCAGTTGTCGCCATTCCCATTACTAGTAAATGGTTTTTATTTTTTAAATGTGGGCTTCGGCAGTTTGCTAGGTTTGACTTTCGTGAAACATCAAGGTGTGGTACTAAGCTCGTGATACGACCACGAAAGAGTGCGTCTCTCTCATGGATCGGCAAGTTCCGTAGTTGATATTTGGTGGATTCATTTAAATTCGAAGCCGTGCCAAGAGCAATGTCTCAAAGAAGCAGGAAGTTGTTAAAAAGAGCACGGACCAGCCAGTTTAACGAATGGTTTGAAGCAAAGCAAGCTTTTTGAAACAACTGGGAGATAAGCGTGGAGAGTGGTTTGATTTGGTCGGAAGTTGGATTGGACAAAAGCTTCTCGCAAAGAGCTTTTACGGACGTATTCAATACATCAGCTTGTGAGCCATCATGTAGCCGTGATGAAGACATCTGTCGTTGTCGAGAAACTTCCATTGGAATCTCAGCTTTCTTTGGTAACGAAAGAGTAATTCCGAAATCCAATTTGACATCAGCCGATAAAAATTCGCATTGGTAATAAGTGTTGAAATTTTTTGTATTCGTTGTGCCGTCGCCACAGGCCTTGAAGAAACTCGACTCACGTCCTGGTTTAGGAGGACGTGGATCCTTGTCGAGCTCTAGTAGTTCTCCTCGCCCCAGGATGGCACCACCATTGCAGAGAAGGTCAACAGTGTTGTTGATTGGCCAAGCTAAGAGTGAGGATCAGCGTTATGATCCCGTAGAGCAAAGCCGAAGCCTGTCGTTAGACCACAATTGGTAACTGAAGCATCAGACGAAAGAGATGGCTTGAAGAGAAAAGAATCTGGAACGGTGTCCTCCACGTTTTGAGAAGGTCTGCAAGTGGAATTGATGATGGGTGATCAGAAGCTGGATCATCGGGAAAGTGAATGCGGCGATCCGTTTGCTTCGGGGCAGCAGTCGATAGAGGTGGGACGGAAGTGGCATCACAATGAAGTTGGCGGTGTAACACCGAGGCGGAGTCCAAGTCATTTTCGTCTTCAAGTGTGATGCAGGAAAGACACGAAAGGGCTGCGGTAATCTGGGGTGAACAACAGATGTTGTCGGTCGTTACATCTGGCGAATGGTGATGTCTTTTAGACCCGTGGTGAGAAGATGCAGCAGAGCGTTTGTGACTGTTGTCTCTGGATGTCGCTTCCACCCATTCGTCGGTATCAGCAGCTTTCCTTGTTTTGGTTGCGGACGTGGATGGTTTGGCGTCGGCTAAAAAAACTAAAAAACAAAAACTAAAATCTGAGCGTACCCGATCAGACTGTGTACTTCACTCCTGGTGATTGGTTGGTCAGGTTGATGGGACGAAAGAGATGATAATTCCATCGATGAGTGTGATGACCAGTGCTCATGGAAGCCAACGGATGAGGCTAACTTGTTTAGGCTGGCGGTAGTTTTCTTTCGCGACGATTAACTGTTTAGTTTTCATCCGCGAAGGTGGAAAGATCGGTCAGGGAAGAGGTCGTCTGACGAAAGAAGGTGTTCATTCATTGGTGTATCAAGCGGTGAAAGAACCGGTTCGATGAGCGGCACGTCAGTGGCATCGGAGTGATTAGACGCAATGAGGAAGGGCAAAGAAGATGAATGATCGCCATTGGGTCTCGTCTGGATGCACAGAATACAGAGCGTAAATTTTAAGATCTTTGAAAACGTTGACAAAAAAGGGAAACAAAGTGGCGTGGAGACACGCTGGAGGAAAATGAATGGCCAACAAGTCGCGCGAAAGCATTTTTTTTAGGGGAGGGTTGCACCCACGCATGCGCAATCAGGTTACGATGCTGGCGGCTACAAGGAACCGATAAACCTCCAGAGAAACGCAGCATTGCGAGAACCAAATGCAAAATTGACGGTGTTTTCTTGCTCCGTCAATAAGAAACACTCTTATTTTAAATTATATTATGTCACGCCAAAAAAAAAAATGTTTGGTGTATGGGCAAATTGAAGCACCAGTATTTTTTTAATTTAACGGAACACATTACTTGGACATGTATCCGGCTCATACCAAGAATTTGCAGTCTGCCTAGTAGTCAACGTTCTTTAGTTTTTGCCAAATAACCTCTTAGTGGTTTGAGGTACAAACATGTTTGAAAATTGAACCACTGAATAGCTCATTTCGAGCCGGTTAAAATGGTGTATTGGAATGTCAAAATCGGTCAAAATTTGGCGACAACCAGATTTTTAGCTGGTGGACCAACATTCAATGGTCCACCATCTAGACCCTTGATAATTTAAGCACCCGCGCGCGCGCGCCTGTAAACCAAACACTTAACTTTGCATGACCTTAAGACAACACAGTCAAACCAGAAGCCACAGACGTACACAAAAGACTCACAGTTCGCTCGACGAGGTGGAAACATGAAACGAAGATAGCGTTTGCTTAAAATTGTTAACTGGAGGGCACCTGTGGTTTGAAAGAGATGCAGCAGCCTACTTCTTTGTTGGAAAAAATCAGGCTGGTGCTCAATTGCACAAACCAGTATTTTAAGTCAGAGTTTTGTGAAAATTAGCCATAGTGGTTGGCCAAGCTTCATTTCTCTAGGAATGGCATCTATTTTAGACTAACATGAGACTGCTCCTCAGTTATTACGTTTCAGCGGTGGAACCGAGAGTTAGACCCAAATGAATATTAAGGCCCTTAACAGCATATCACAAAGTCATAATTCTCACCATCCTTGGGACCCAGAACTTCCCTAAAAAGAGCCCCTACAAAAATTGGGAGCCAAACATTTGTTAAAAAAATTATTGATGGAAAGTGGTGAGGAGTTGGCCTTATGTTTAGTGTAAGTATTTGCTGTTCATAAAAATAAATTATATAAGAAGACCACAAGAATAACAAAGTTAAGTTAAGTGGTGCAAATATACAGGATAATTGCAAAAGAAATAGACAGTTAGAAACGTTTATTAAAGGCGTGTCCGGCCTGCCTTATAACAGCCGCGCGAAGATCTCCATACACGCATGTAACTATTGCACCATTTCAAGAGACTCAGTGTTGGAATACAAGGCCAACTGAGATAGTATACGAAACAATGTTCAAGTTAAAGATTGTGCTGTCCCACACTGGCATGATTTTCGTATTTTAACAGCACACTAATTTTTTTTCGGTGATCTATAGGCATCAATAATTTTAATTTTTATCGTATTAGTCTTTTAGATTTTTGAACTCATACTTATTATTATTAGCAAACGATTAAAAATTAGTACATGCACACATAGAGCTTAAACGTCATGGTTTTAGTAAGTGCGCAAAGGATCGTATAATTGCAGGATGCAGTAAATATAGTGCCCAATATTCAGCAGAAAATCTCCTAGACGCCACATTTCAACACGGATTTTTAGCAAGTTATTGACCTACGGAAAGTAAATACAACTTTGGGGCCGTACTTGATGTGAAGGATTGAGAAAAATGGCATTGTGAGGAATTGAACCCTATGCATAATTTTATACGGACGAAGTTGCAGGATTAATGTATGTGACTCTTAACAAAAATATTGATATCTCGAAAACTACTGGACCGAATTCAATAAAACAAAAACTGGGTTGCTTATTATGCTATCAGCTATATTTCTATACGTATTACATGTAATGGTAAGTAGCTAAAATATAATTGGCCGAGCAAGCAGCACGTGTTGATAACTAATAATATATCTCATAAATTGCTGGATAGAATTGAATAAAACAAAAACTGGATTAATTGTTACGATATATGCTATACACTATTTCTATACGTTTGGCATGCAATATTCAGTAGAAAAATATAATATGCAAATCGATCTTTGTTTCATGAAAGTTTTTCTCGCTCGGCCAATTATTATCACTCAGTTAAGGAGTATTTAATAAGGGTAGAAATACAGTAGACAATCTAATAAGCAGTTCAGTTTTTGTTTCATGAAAATCTACCCAGTAGTTTTCGCGATAACTGATTTTCTCCATGGCTGTTATTACGACCCTCGATATAACGAAAAAGGGTGATTTTTTCGACCGGAACTGTATATCTATGACTTGCTAGGCAAAACTTAACGAGTTCCAGAACGTGACAGTGAAAACCAATTATCGATAAGTTGAATAGCTTTCGTTTAATAAACGCTTCAAGCTGTCTATTTCTTTTATAATCACCCTGTATTATGTTAAACCATTCCCAACGTCTGAAATTTGGCTCTTGTTGCGTTTTTAAAAAAATAATTTGTGTTTGTACCATGACATTCATATGTCTGGCGGTAAATTAGCTTTTACTCTTTCTAGCACAACTTTTGGTGGCATATAGAATGTATTAGATGCATTGCATAGAATATCCTTTGGTTACAAATAATAGTCTTTTGGCAAATAATAGAATGATTTTAAATTTGTTTACACTTTACGGTCAATTATTTCGGTTAAAGGTACACTTCTCATGGAGTGTAAATTATTACATTTACCCTATCTCTGAATTGTGAGAACTGGTCTTCGACACTGATGGATATGGATGTCTTTAGACTTAGTAATTTAAACTACAATAAAAATAAAGCACTCAAAAATGTTAGTAAGCAAAGCCCTACGATCAAATAATTCCATTACACTTTAAACGATACTAGAAGCAGTTACAATTTCTTCCTGGCTAGAGGTTTTAGCACATGGCTGTTTTACTCTTGGCATAGCACTTCTGAGTTTCCTCCAGAAATAAGGATTGTCATATTGGATGTAAGTGTTTAAGGTAACGAATGATTTCAATTCTGGACCAAGTTTAGCGTCATCTGGAATTTCTCCAGGCACAACTACCAGAACCCTATTCACTTGATCTGAAACTGATTGTTTGTACGCTGCCATGAACTCCATTAGGCTCCAGGAACTTTCCACAAAATTATCCGTTAAAACAATGATGGTTCGACGACTTTGTTTCACGGATGCAAAGATCTGTTCAATGATCCACTCTCCTGCAGACCAATCACGATCGTGGAGACATAATTTGTACGAGGGAGGTTCGTTTTCTAGTCCTGGTACCAATTTATTGGATACCCAGTCTTCGTCCAGTGAACTATAAGATACAAATGCATCGTATATCTTATCTTCATCTATGTCCTCTTCTGTCACAAAACGAAGACAAAATCCATGTGTAAATAACCAGAATTTAATGAATTCCTTGTGTCGATAATAAACTATAACAGCAGCCACAATGACCACCATCAACGAAAGTAATATTGGTAAAAGAATCATGAGCAATAGTAGAGGTGGTTCTTCAATGGGGCATACGTCAGCGCTAGTGCTGTTAAACAAATAAAAAATACGTCCAGGGTACAAGCACATGATCTCTTTTAAATCTGCAAAGACATGTCCAGCACGCACTAGGTTCTTTTCTTTTTCGTGGATTTCACAGTCACATTGCCATGGATTGTGTGAAAGTAACAAACGAACTTTGTTACCATTACGAAGCAATAATTGGTTGAATGATGGAAACTGCCGCAATCTGTTGTTCCGAAGATCCAAAGTCCGAAGATAAGGTGAATTACCAGAGTCGTTGAAAAACTCTAAACCGTTATTATTTAAGTACAGCTCACTTACAACTGTCCAGGTATTAGAGAGCGGATTTTCGACACGATGAATGTTATTATTGCTTAAATCCAGAATTATAGGTATGTGGAATGCATCGGTGTTAGGGAAAGCAGTTAATTCTTTGCCACTGCAATTGACTGTTATGATTTCACTTAATCCTTTTGTAGTGCATTCACATTTATCAGGGCAGTAAAAAGTAAAACTGCATATTTGATTTGGTACATTTGCGTTGTTAAATACTTCCTGCGTATTATTGAAGAACTGATGCAAAAAGGCGAGACCAAAGTCAGTAATGACAAATGACACATCAGATCGAACCATTCTTATATCTGGATGTTTCGTTTTATTCCAATTCACCAACATTAGTGTCACATACTCACATACTTTGATATTATAATTTGAGAGATAAAATTGAGTGTTTGGCTGTTGTAATCTTGAGTCGATATACAATGGATACGAGAGGTTAATGCTTGTCTGTAAGTGCGTATATTTTTTACTACCTAAATATACTTTTTTTAAATG
>JAHWFP010238212.1:0-17160 GCA_023313725.1 Lithobius niger | reverse complement strand
ATATAAGTCCAAAAGGCAACGTAAATAGGTGTGCATCTGTATTTATTTAACTTGTTGAGCCTTTGGCTTTCCGTCTTTACTCCTTTGTGAGGCCGAATCATTCTCAACTTAACTGCTTCTTTACTAGTTTTTGGTTTTATTTCGACATTTTGTTTATATTTCATGAATTCGATATGGACACAAATTCTTTGGCAACGCTGTTTAGATTTATTGCAGCACACTAGCTTGTGTCTAGATACGTGCGTCAGTATCTAGACACACGCTAATGTGTCGTGGTAAGTTAGGCAACAAACATCACATGAATTCGGTTGTCGAAGAGGTAACCATTGTAGAGCGACGCCATAGCGTAAGTGTCTTATATCCTAAAGCATATAGTTGGGCACATTTCAGGTACTTGGGGCAATAACCCACCTGACAAAAATTAACTCGTGAAAGAATGTCACCCTGAGCAGCTGTCAATGCTAAATCTGACCCTCAATAAGTTGGAAATGTGTTACTAGCTAGCTAGCTACCTCTAGTCCATTCATCCTCATGTTAATTTCCATAAGGTGATTATTCATCAATACCGATATACCAGTAAGGCTTCCTGCTCTGAAATTGGACGAATGGCTGCAATACGATACAAACAGCATACTTTTCCAGTTTACAGCGTGGCGGCATAACGGGAATGGCGTGGTAGGGCGTGTGAGTACGAAACTATTGTTATAACCATTGTCAGTATTGTCCATAGTCTCTGATTGGATGGCCAAAGTTCGGACAATGACAACGTGTATACGGATGTGCACATCCAGACACACGCTGGACACACACGTCAAAGAAATGAAAATTTGAACACTGCTACCGAAGTTAAGCGGCAATGTTCTAGTTTTCATTTAACATTCGAACCATTAGTTGGTACGATTAACTTTTTGAATGTTTTGGTATGTTGATATCACTCCTTTGGAGGGCTGAACCATTCGGAACTTGGGGCTTTCTTTTTACCAGTATTGGTTTTTGATACATACACTTTGTCATTGTCCAAACTTTGGCCGCCTATTGAGGGACGATTCCGACAATACCAACAATGGTTATAACAATACTTTTGTACTTACGCACCCTTCCACGCCAATCCCGTTACATCCCCATGCTTCAAACCCCAAAAGTATGCAATTTGTATCGTACTGCAGCCATTTGTCCAGTTTCATAGCTGTAAGCCTTCCGTCTATCTCAGTATCGGTGAATAATCACCTTATAGGATTTTACTTGGGGATGAGCAGACAAGAAGAATTAGCTAGTAGCACTTTTGCAACGTTTTAGAGGGTTACAATTTGCATTGATAACCGTTTAGCTCACAATGACAGGTGGTTCATTGCTCTCGATACTAACACAATTTAAACTTATGTACCACATTATTATTTTTGCCAAAGTACCTGAAATGTGCCACACTGTGCTTCAGGATAATTACACCCTTATTGTATGGCATCGCGCTACAATGCTTTACATCATCGACAATTAAATTGATGTGATGTTTGTTGCCTTGCTTGGTGCGACGCACTAGCGTGTGTATATAAGTAAAGTAGTCGGATTGAGAACCTTCTTCGTCTTGTGTACTCTTTCGAATTCACTCCGATTTCCACCGGTGGTTAAAGAAAGATGGTAAAAGGGGTGGGTTGCTATCTTATGCCAGGAGAAACATTGGAGGAGTATTTGTTGTCGGAATGGGGTCTGGGTAGGCTTATTGCTGCCAGACGGCTTTACAGGGTGACAAATGATGGGGCGAAGGAATTTGGTGGTCTGGTTTTGTTATCTATCGAGGGGTCTGATTTGCCTTTGTGGTTATCCCTGTGGAACTTAGTTTCCGAATTAGGCCTTACAAGCGGTTGCTAATCCGTTGTTTTTGCTGTCAACAGTTTGGCCATCTGGCGGTTTCTTGTAGAGGCAAGAAAGTGTGTGTCAAGGTTAGCTGAGATAGTAGCTGCAATAGCTGCTGAGATAGTAGCTCCGTACCAGGCTCGTCAGCTATGTTCTCTTCCGGCATTAGTTAGTGACCAACACGCCAGGAGTCATCCAGTATCGTACGGGATGAGAACCGAAGGGGGTTGGTATCTGAACAAAATATATATGGGAAAATTTGTAGGTTACTCAGCCACCTGTTAAATTTTAAACACACGAAGAACAACAATCAGATTGCGAGATCTGGTGCCAACTGAGGGTTTCTCCCGCATACACTTTGTTTAGATACACATTGCCCTTGGTTCTTAGACCATACGGTTCTGGACAACTCCTGCCGTGTCTCTCACTAACTAATGCCGGAAGATCATAAAGCTGACGGGCCAGGAACGCTGCTACTATCTCAGCGGGCCTTGGTGTGTGTACGTTGTGACGAGTTACCATATCCAGTCAATGCAGCATGGGCAATGAGGTGTGTGAATTGCTGAGCTGTACGTGCGGCATCATCTAAGGAGTGCCCAAAGCAGACAATAGCAGCTACAGGTATTGAATTGGTATGCAAAGACAGAATCACATATCTGGCAGCTTGAAAACTTACTGTCTGCCTGGGAGTAAAAGCGCCAACAGGAGCCACATCGGCAATTGTTCAGCAAGCGAAACCGGGTTCTCCAACGATAGTGGCTCCAACAAGTGTGGCTCCAACTGCCACCACTTTAGTTGTTCTATCAGCTGAACCCGTGTCAAAACCTGCTTCGGTATTGAGTAAAATGGGGTGCTCCAATTTGGAGGATGTGGGTCACCAAGGTGTGAATTGTGGCCGTTTGGTACAGAGGGCAATAAAACAGTAAACGAGGCTGGCAGTATGTAGGGTATTGGAAGTGCTACATAGGGGGTTCGGAGGCCTCGTGGAAGATGCTAAAACATAAAATGGTGGCTCTACCGCCAGTCGTGATTGATTGGCAAGTATTAGTGTGGAATGCAAGAGGGATAGGGTCAAAGTAGGAAGAATTAGCATTGTGGACTAGAGGTGTGTGACTTGTTTTGTGGAGTAGTAACCAACCTACCGAAATGTGGCCTTAGTGGTTTTTACATTTACACGTACGACTTAGGCAGGGAAGGAAATGTGGGAGGGGGTGGTGATAGGGGTTTGTCGTTCATTACAGCATTGGGAGCTTGATAATCCAATTGCTGGGTAGGGGCAGTAGCTGTGGACATAGATGTTCCGGTAGGCCATAGTGGTTTAGCTGGTGTTTGCTGCCAATCTCGAACCTTTGTCCAGATCGAATTTGCAGATTTGGTTCGTTTACTTCTTGTATGTGGTGACTTAGACCATCCTGGATCGGGAAGGGCGCAGTCAGAGACAGGTGTAATTATTTTTCACAGGTATTCGAGGTGTTTAACAGAATACTTTGCTTTGAACCTTTGAAGGTTGTATAAAACATTGTGTTGTAACAAGATGCACAGAGTAAGTACAGGAATCACTCGATTAGATAATCGATCTTCAGGCTGGGATTTCCCTGATCTTAGGGTCTTTTTGCACAATCCACTTCTAATGAAATAGCTCGTAGGTGGAGGCAGTTCGGAAGGCAACGATTTGTACACTGCTCGGCATGCTTTTGTGTTTAAACATTTACAACGATCCAAGGAGTAGGTTTTCGGTCTCTTGCAGGTTGTACAGGTTATATGGTAGCTCGGGGATTGTGCACTAAACTGGGTTGTGTGCATCCATGTCCGTTTTCTTTTGTTACATAGACCACCATCTGAAGTTTTTTCCCCTCATGTATCTTGTCTTATTTTAGCAGTGGCACAGTTTCTTCTTGATGCATAAGATAAGATCGTCGACATGGTTAGATAAGGGCGCGTAAATATATCACATTTTCAGAGAGAAAATAAACGATTTGAGGATATTTCCAACAAGGAATCTAGGCGTTAGGAGACATCGAATCTGTAGGAGCTAGTCTTCCAATAATGATAGTATTTTTCGACTTCGGGAGTTTTCTTAAAAGGTAATTTTTTTTGGTAGTTTCGGCTTTAAGTGGGGGAGAGTGTAACACATTGTGGCTTTGGAGGGCGTTAGCCAGGAACAAAGTGTTACTTATCAGCGGGTTAAGATGGGTTAAGAGGGTTTCTGAGCATTTTGGCCTATTTTGGAAGGTGATTTATTCGGAATCATGAGTAACTTTAAGAAGTGGTTGGTGGCAATTCCATGAAGCATTGAATGAATTTTAATATGAATTTGGCTTTAGTTATGTAGAAAGGATGAATTAATAGTCATTATAAAAAAAAACACGCTAACGCCACACTCGACGAACACAAGAAGTCCACTTAAGTTTTCGGTGATTACACACACGTGTCCTGTGGAAGTCCTATCACCTTCTTCAGAAGCAAAACCGAAGCACAAAAACGTTCGTTGATCCCACCATTTTGAAAATCAGTGGTTCGCAGTGCAAATTTCAATATGGTGTGATCGACGAATGTTTTGTGCTTCACTTTTTACTTCTGAAGAAGGTGATTGGACTGCCACAGGCCCTGTGTGTAATCACCGAAAATTTAAGTGGATTTTTTGTATTCGCCGAGGGCGCCCATGCGAACCAGAAGTGACGTTATTAAAAATGGCGGTGCCCATGAAAACCGGAAGTGCGGCCATTTTCCAAGATCTTGGCACCCACTTTTATTAATTTCGTTAATCTGGTGGAGGGTAGGAAAGTCCTTTTTTTTTTTTTTTTTTTTACTTTTTTGGCATGCTGGGGGGCATGATGTTAGCATATTTTTTCCCCGATAATTTCATCGAATCGCCGCAGTAATAATAGTAAACACCGGTTACTGGTTTTTCCCGAATCAATGGTCTAAATTCGGGGAAAAGACTGACTCGCATGCGCCAAACCTCGCCTATAAATGGGTGTTGTTGACGCATACGTGAGGATGTGACTCCTTTTAACCATTCTTATTTCAACGTGAGAAGACTGATTGTATATGGCCATTCTATGTATGGGTGCATGGGTAGCCGAGATCACTGGGGCGTCATATTCGATAGGCGTCTTGGCCCCGACTGCACATTTCAGGCTTCTTACAGACTCGGGTTCGATCCTGGTGAAGGGTGGTTGTTCCTTCCCCTGAACATCTGCCACTTGGCCTTCAAAAAGCAGTATAGATGACTGGCCGACACATACTGTATATTAACATCGTATATTGTTGGACTAACTTCTACGGATAGGATCTAAGGAAATGGTTAAGAATTATGATCTAAGAAAACCATTTTATTTTCCACATGTCCTGAAACTAAATAAAAACAAATTATTATTCGGTTTTATTTTTTTTTACAGGTTTAGCAACATTGACAATGAAACGGTCACCAGTAAACAGCCTCAATTTAGAAATGCTTCAAGAAATATCGGCAGCTGTTAAAGACTTGGAAAAGACATCTGCTTGTAAAGGATTTGTCCTGACATCCGTAAGTAACATTCTTTTATTGATGCCTGGGCTTAGTTCGTAAAAATCGTATTTTACAAACTCTAAATGCATCTAAATACCAAGTCATTTAAACTTGTTTATTACAGTAATAGATTTTTTTAAACTCTTTTTTTTTTTCTTTTGCCGTTCGGAAATACAATACCTGAAAATGTCTAGCATTCTTCCCTGAAGTATGCTTCTCTTGCTGGAGTTTTAAAGTTGTGTCGAGACGGCCAGCTGCGTCACCCCTCCTGCGCATGTGCCAGGATCTTCTATAAAAGTATTCGGGCGAGACCGGCCCGCCATCTTTTCCCTCCAGCGGTAGCCGGAATATCTACTTTTGCTTCTCTCTTCGCATCGTATCTTCAAGCAACAGTCCGACTTTTGCAACAGTCCCTCCTGTTTTCTGCTATCCAAGTTTCGACTCCATCTCTATCCTGATTTGAGCAGCCCGACTTTCGCTCCGTCTCTATCCTATTTTCTGCAGTCTGACTTTCAAGATCACGGACAGCCAGCGCAAGCAGATGATGCCATGGCCCATTCAAAGGAAGCGACGACTGAGCCCGGAAACAAGATGGCTACCCCATTGCTTCACAGTCCGTCGTCCGTCGATCGTAATATTGTTGTCTGTCCTTCAATTCAAGTATCTTCTTCTGCATCACCACTTCCATGGGGCCAACTCTCATCACATTCTTCAATTAAGTAGGCCAAGAAAAAGAAACACTCCCACAGATCGTCATCTTCTAAATCGTATCGATCTTTATCCGAATTTCAACACACGTCTCAAAATTCGGACTATTTTTCCAAGAATTCGGACTGTCGATCGCACAAGAATCAACCTCTATCTGCATCGCAAGTACACGCTCTAATGGACCGTGCCATACGACAATTCAAGTACAAGTCAACAACAAACAGGCCACCATCATCATCACAGAGTCATTCCTACACTCAAGACTGGATTACCAACGTTCTCATCGTCTCTGTCCTGTCTTCAAGCAACGGTGTCTTTTTCTCCTGCCCCTGTCCTGATTTCATGCAGTCCGATTTTCTAGTTCTCGGACAGCCAACGCACGCTCAAGCGGACTATGTCGTGGCCTGTTCCCGTGAAACGACGACTGATCCTGCGTCCAAGATAGCTCCCCCATCGCCTCACTGTCCGTCGGCCGTCGATGGTTGTCAGTTTTTTTTTCTTCAATTAAGAAGCCCAAGAAAAAGAAGCATCTCACAGATCGTCCTCTTTGAAGACGCATCAATCTCTGTCCGAAATTCCTCTTGGTTTATCAACATGCTCATCCATGAACTCAGGCTGTCCTTCACACAAGCATCAACTTTTGTCAAGCACTCGCCATAATGGACCGTGCTGTACGGTAATTCAAGTACAAGTCAACAACTAACAAGCCACCTCATCATCATACAACAGTTGCTTCACTCCAGATTGTACAACCAACTTTTTGTACCTTAACCATGTTTCTCCATTCCTATCCGAGTTTTCAAATACGGACTGCTATCCAAGATCGTACCTTCGTCTTTAAGCCCTTCTCCAATTGCATCTGCTCATCAATGGTGTGGACTACCCTTCACACGATCTGCCTCTGTCCTCAAGTCAAGCACTGTCATTTTTGGATCATGCTGTCCGTGATTTCAAAAACAAGACCAAGCCATCCAATCTGTAAATGCCTCCATCATCCCTTGTCATTCTTTCACTCTGAATTGGGCTACATATTCCTCGTCATGTCGCAATCAACACCAAGCTTCTACATGGCATGACAGACTCCGTCCTCAGCATGAAACTAAAATTGTGGACGTGACACATCCCACACTAATCTTGCTTCCGCATCTGTTTTTAAATGACTCTCGCGTCAGAACGCGACAACTCATGGTCAAAGAAAAATCCCAATTATGTTTCTTACAAGCCTCAAGCCATCCGTTGCTTCTTGATCCTCATCCAAGCCTGTCTTTGTCCTCGGATATGCCATCCCTCGATTAAGCAGACTGGGCTACACCAGAACTAAACGGAACCCCGATGAACTTGTCACGCACAACGATTCTTCCCTGTCCAACGTCATGGACATGGATTCACGGGTGTCATCCATGATTGTCAACACAAGATCGAGCCTCTTCATCCATAACTCGCCCTTGTCTTTTCTATCTCTCATCTCAAAGCTATCACCATCCTCATCTAAGTTTTCTCCATCCTCATCTAAGTTCCTGTCCTCGGATATGACATCGTTTGTTAACCGGACTACACCAAGCCAGGATTCATAGAAACTCCAAAGGAACCTTTGTCCAAGATGGTGCTCCTTCATCCTCTTTGCTATTGGCTGAGCTATCCTGAATCATTACGACCCGGGACCATCGGTTACACAATGTTCCTCTTCAGTCCGCAAGTCAAGAAATGCACTCACGGACTGTGCCATTCGAGCTTCTCAACATTAGGCTTGACCGCCTCACTCAACACGCCGTCATCAGCCAACTGTCATCCACACTTTGTGGACTGGATTGCAAATTCTTCACCATTCTCGAACAGGCATCAAAGATCTTCCGACTCAGTAGGAAAGACCGTCATCATCTTTTACATGGATCTGAATTACGGATAGCCACACTATTTTTCTATTGCCCATCCGCACCAACCAAGAAAAGATGCCACAACCGTCCTAATCGCTCCTTTACATCATAAACTACAGTTGCTTCCGCGTCAGCCTGCTATCCCTCACCAGCCATCATCACAGCTAATTCGGAACATTCAAGTATCTTCCTTCTGTTGCAGATTGCCTTTGCGCATTGAATCTGCCGAGACTAGTCACAGATGGCCGGAATGCATTAAAACCTGCCGAAAGACTGTCTCATTGGGAACTCGGCTCACGCCCTTGGAAACCCGTCATGTGGTGCCCACCACCACAGATCGACGAGGTAAACCTTAAACGTTGAAATTGACAGGAAGAGAACACCCCTCACCGATCAGCTGTCCCACACTGACAATCATCACAGCTGCTTCGGACCGTCATTTTTCGCTGCCTGCTGTCCCTTACCGACTTTCATGGCAGCCCTTCAAACTTTCATCTTTTGCTGCCTGCGACTCCCCCTCAACCATTTTCTGCACTCCAGCACACAGTCGTCCTTCACCACCTGCTGTCCTAGCGGACAAAAATTGCAGTACATTAGGACTTTCATCCTTCGCTGCCTGCTGTCCCTGGACGGCATCCGTTGCAGCTCTTTTTGGCCTTAGTCCTTCACGGCAGTCATCCTTCACAACTTGCTGTCCGTCGCCGACATCCATTCCAGTTTTCAGCTTCAGCATGACACCGTCAGTTTCCTGGGACCTTCATCCTGCTCTGTCTAAACCCCCTGATTGACTACGGTCACAACTCTGCAGCCGATCATTCGACATTGCCTGTTGACCTCATCGACTGCCCTTACAGTTTCCTGCCGCAAGTCGTTTCAAGCCAGCTATCCTTCACTGTCATTCGTCTACAGCTCGGCTCCACACAATTAAAAAGCCTTTCCCGACACAGCCACAGCCTGACCACTGCTCAACAGCTCCACTGCCATCCTGTCCTTCGCAAACTACCTACCACAGTCTTAACCCTTTTAATGCTCTGAAGCCGACTGTCATTGCAACTTCCTGACACCCATCTTTTACAACAGGTAGCCCTTACCAATAACCAATGAAACCACCAACTCTCGTCATTTCCTTCGTCAGCTGTCCTTCTCCGGGGACCACAACAGGACAACCCAGATAATTGCCAGTCATCGGAAACTCTCCAACATTACTGCTTTGCGACGATTATGATTTAAAGCTCAACCACACGCCTTCTTCTAAGATCATCGATTGAATCTTTCACTCACGACAACTGTTATCGTTCCAAGATATCCCGAAAGTGGGTCCAACAACCAGTTCCTCACTCCACCAAACCACAACATGTTGTACTCAAGCCTTCCAACCAGGAACTTTGTCATTCTAACTAACATGACACAGCTCTATCACAAGGCACAGCCCTGCAAGCCCACATTCACTTGCTCAACAGCCGAAAGATTGAGCCAAATGAAGGAAAATTTGAAAAAGAAACACCCTGAATTTCAACCAAAGCAACCTGCGCACCATTTGTCATGTTCCATGGCAGCCACAGGAAACGCTGGTTTCATTAAAAAAAGAAATAAAGAGGTTCCTTCATGCCTGTCACGGACCTTCCCGTTTCTCTGTCCTTCAAATCGGAAACGCAACACATCTCCAAGACGACCTGTGCTTCTCACCCCTCATCAAGCAATCGTGGTCGAACGCCAATCCTCACAACGTTCCTTCCCAGAATGGGGCCCATCCATAGTCCTCTCATGCCTCATGGGACCATGTTTCAAACCCCTGCAATAACATCATCCGCGTTTTCCTGACCCACATGACCGTTTTTCTAACCACACTGGCATCCAGTCCTCGCTGCAGTGACATTCAAGCTTGCCAGTGGACCTCACGTGCAAACTTCACACAGGAATGCCACAACACTGCGACATCAACCGAAAGAGATCTACAAACTCCCAGAGGTCGTATCCAGTCACTCTTCTCACCCCTCTCAGAGTGGATTAAGGATCACCTTCGCTTATTCAAACACCTCAGGTCAAGCCTGTCGCCCACCATGCTTCCCCTGACCGCAACATCACTTGCAGTGACGACAACATCAGTGGCACAACATATGAACTCAAGACATGCGGCATCTTGGACCTTCCACGAGTGACATTGGCATCCACAACAATTCACCTGTAGCCTCACAATGAAGTCAGTCAACACAAACCATCACTCAAGACCAACATAAACTCAAGAAATCGGATTGCATGGTCTGAGACCCATCATCACTACCAGACATGTCATCCAATCCCCCTTAAGCACTGAAACAGACACCGACAAGACTGATGTCTTGAAGACAGACGTCCCATGCAAATGTCCTGAAGCAGAAGCATCAATCATTTTCCATCTTGGACAACCACCTCCATGGATTAACCCAAACTGCCGATTTTCTGTTTCATAAAAGTGCGAAGAGTAATCTTTTTGGGGGAAGCCAGCTCGTAACCCTAGGGTACTTGTCAAGGGTGCCCACCACCTGAGTTGACGAGGTCTACTGAAAATGCTAGAAATTTTCAGGTATTGTATCTTTCCGAACGGCAAAAGAAACAGTATTTTGCCGGCCCTCCTGCCTGGCTGTCTGAAAATTGTTTCTGTTGCCTAATAGGAAATATACAAAGCCTGAACCCACCCAACCTCCCCTCTTGAGTTGCCACTTGACATTTCGAGAGGGAAAAGATGGCGGGCCGGTCTCGCCCGAATGCTTTTATAGAGGATCCTTGCGCATGCGCAGGAGGGGTTACGCAGCTGGCCGTCTCGACGCAACTTTAAAACTCCAGCAAGAGAAGCATACTTCAGGGAAGAATGCTAGAAACTTTCAGGTATTGTATATTTCCTATTAGGCAGCAGAAACAATTTTCAGCCGGCCATGCAGGAGGGCCGCAAAATACTGTTTTTTTTTTTTTAAACACCAAAAAAAAATTAAATTAAAATCCGTTACGCATTTTATACAACAAAAAGAAAGAATTTGAAATTTACGAATTTAGTGCCATTTCTTGCCACGCCATTGTTAGCGACGGCTGCAGGGCTCCCTGTCCTCCTATATTTCCTATCTTTTTTTTGTATAGGAATCCTATAAAGCTCTGTAAATCGTGAAATGCTTCTATATTTCTTATATTTTTGTATTCCGAACTGAAATATTGCCCTGCAGTGGCATGCACAGGTCAGGGGAAGAGGGGAGGGGGGCATTGACCCTACCCTTTTCACGAGACGCCCTTTTTGTTTTTAAAAAAATGACCATTTGCTGGTTAGGCAGTGCCTGAGAAAGGTCTAAACGCACAAAAAAAGGCCTGAAAACGCCTAAAAGTGCTGGAATAAGGCAAAAAAAGCTAAAGGAGGGGAAGAAAAGGAACAAAGTGCACAAAAAACAGTTAATGAGTAAAAAAGGCTACTGCGGCTCTGCACCCAAAACGTCTAAAATAGGCCTAAAAAGGACTCTTAAAAAAAGGCAGGGACGGGACAGAAAAGGGGTTTAAACTATATTCTATTTTTTATCACCCAGTGAAGTTGGCTGGGAGCCCTGAGGGTGTTACCTGATTTAACTTGTGTGCGTAAATTTTTTTTACTTGTTCCCTAAAATGGACAAACGTTTGATGAAAAAAGACAAAAATGTAAGACGTAAAAAATACACGACACTTTTAACACACTTTGTAATAGCGACATGTAGTGGCAAGAAGTAGTACTAAAATTACCCAGTTTTTTTATTTTTGTTGTATAAAATGCTGTATACAACGGATTGTAATTTTTTTAAATTCTTTTTGTATTTAAGAGAGTTAAAAATGGTATTAAAGTAATAAATAAGTATAAACCACCTTATGTGCCCTTTCAATGTTTCAAACGTCATTTCATTCTCCCGGCTTTATTCCCTGCTTTTTCCCGGCACACCTTAAACTTCACAGTTAAATATTACCCCTTTAACATTTAACAAGTTCGTTTTTGTTTTCTGAACTTGTTTTTAATACTACGTGTTATTAAGATTCGTATTGGGAAATCCACCCGAACCTGGTTAAGTATAGATCATTAGGCCAAACAAAAAAATATTGTTTTGTTTGCGTAACGCAGTTTAAAAAAAATGGGGTCGGTCGGTCGGAAAATTGTTTCCACTTTTTTTTTTTGGTTACTAAATCAGAAAGCCTTACTTCAAAAATTGTAATTTATTATTTGTTGATGCAATAAAGAGCCATTCAACAACAAGCATGCTCGTTACTGTAAACCATGCGCAATGGCTGTTTCCCGTGACGTCACCATGAGTTAGCCAATGACGAACGAGAACAACGGCTGTTTGGCCGTCTGATTGGACTAGCCCAGTCACGTGATATGCACGTCACAGCAAACAGCCATGGCGCGTGCTATAGACAACATTAAAGAAAAATTCATTTCAGCTTTGTCTTTTTTTGTGGCCTTTGTGGTGTCAAAATAAGAAGGGGATTTTTTTTCCTCAGAAAGAAAAAAAATGTTCGGTCGTGTAACGCAAACCAAACTATTTACAGCCAAGCTGATAAAAATACCTTGTACTATATACAGCACTTGGTGTTTTTACAGTTCTTCCTTAGAGAATAAATTATAGGTCAGAGTGCTTCTATGCAATCTACAATTTATGTGTTTTACCATGAAACCTCTTTCCTCGTTTTAATTTCCCAGGCCCGAAGATCGAGGAAAATTGTTGGAAAGGAGTTGGGTGCTAAAACGCTCTAATTTTCGATTTCACAAAAGCACAAGTGGCATTCGGTGTGAGAATTTTTGTTTTCTTTACGCAAAACTACTCTCCCAAGTAGTAATTTCGATTTACGGCTTCGATTTCGTTTTTCGATTCACGTATAGTCATTTCGGTTTACGACGTTTAGTTTTACGATGTGTACGATGTTCTCGCCTATTGGCGTAGCGATACTAGCCTCCATCGTATTAAGTAGGCCTAAACCTGATATGGGCATAATGAGAACACTGATCTAATATGAGGAAGCAAACCACTTAGAGGAAGCAGTTTGCTTTCGTTTTCGTTATGCCCAACGGAATTAAAGCAAACTGCTTCCTCTAAGTACGGTATACTATATAGATCTGTGGTTGGTTTGTCGGAAATCATTCGGTACCGAGTTAAGCTTTGATTTTGACGAGGTCACTCCCTAAAGCTTTCTGGTGGTATTCCACATACTGAGATTAGAAAAAAACTTCTTCGCTCATCGAGTGATCGAGCCATGGAACTCGCTTGCTGAGGACACAGTGTCAGCACCCTCCGTCTCTACCTTCAGGCGCTTGGTCACCAGGCAACCCCTCCATAAATTTCTAAAGCGAGCATACTAACATAACCATCTTCAGGAACGGCATTAGTAGCCTCTAGCCCTGCCTGTCTCCTTGTCCTTCGGGCTAAACTGATTATTATAAATCATAGGTGGTTTTAATTAGTTTGTTTTTATGATGTTTTATGGAGCTTTTATTAGTATTAATTTTATTGTATATTTTTTTTTTATTTATTGTTGTTTTTAAGTAATGACAAATCCCACTATCTGGGTGTTTTAGTTTTTAGTATTCACCGTAGCATACAATTTTTTAGCACTGTTTATACTTTTTAATTATACAGCATCATTTTGGGCCTTTTAACATTTTCCACACCCTTCGCATGTCCTGCACGTTTGGCGATGCCATCGGGGGCCTTTGAGTCCCTGGCAGGTCTAACCTTGGTGGTAAGGCATTCGTGTCCCCAAACCTCTTACCATCATCATTCCTTGATTGTGTCTGGCTGTTAGTGACTACCCAGTCCTTGCCAGACCCGTTGCTATAGCAACAAATTATTATTATTAATATTATTTGCATAATTCGAAACGTGTGGTCCTTGCAGTGTAAGTCGAGCATGGGGTTCGTTTTGCAGAAAATAAATTGGCAGTATCACTGTTAATTTTGATAATTTAATGTGCAAAGAGTACTGACATTGGATTTAAGTGCAGGCTGTCAGCAACAGGAAATCGTTATAATCTACCGTGTTGCTATCTGGCCGCAGTGACGTCTAGATTGCTCCCAGGTGCACTAGTACGTACCAAATTTTCACTCAATAATTTAGAGCATGTGGCTTGTTTTTTTTTCCTTTAAAATAAATGGCATTGTACATTCCTTCACTTAATGCAAGCAAGCGCTAGATAGTACTAAACCAAGCGCAATGGCTGCTTGCTGTGACGTCACCATGAGTTAGCCAATGACGAACGAGAACAACGGCTGTTTGGCCGTCTGATTGGACTAGCCCAGTCACGTGATGTGCACGTGACAGCAAACAGCCATGGCGCGTGGTATAGACCGCACTGGATGGTGCTGCATTCTGTAGACTCTCGTTCGGTGAAACCTGCTTTTTAACTTGGTCTTGAAAAATCTTGAAAATGTTTTTAATAATCATAAATTCATTGCTAGTGCAATAGGGAAAAGAAGGATCAGTGTTGAATATACACACTTTCGACATGGACAAACTCGGAGATTAACTTGATTTAATAGCCTTTATAAAACGTTTAAGAATGGTGCCAAAACGACATCAAGGGCATATGGCTCCACACATTGACTATTCTGTTGCAAATTATATATATATAATATATATATAAACTGAAAGTTTAACTGGATGACCTCTAGTTTTTACACAACCTCGAATGCGTAAGTTTTCGCTACTGTTTTAAGTCGTACAAATTATTTAAAATACCACACGTTAAGACCAAGTCATTTACTGGGCGACGCATTTCGAGTGTGGGTAGATTTAGAATTTTTAAAGCAACATACCGCCTGCCTTGTAACCTTCCGCCGCCTTATAACACCTACGCGTCGATTGCATCCACGCATTTATCACAGTCAAGGTCAACTGAGACAGTAGCTTCGTTCCTCGCAGCGAAAAACGCAGATACTATCTCAGTTGGCATTGTGCGTAATAGGCCAGCCAGCGTGAATGCATTAATTGTGTCGTCACAAACCGGAATAATTCTCGTATTTTAAATCATAATTTACGATTTTATAATTTTTTTTGAGAGTGTCTTATAATTTTGCTTCGGTGATCTATTGGAATAATTACTTTTAATTTTTACCGCATTAGTCTTTTAGATTTTTGATCTCATGGTAATTATTTGAAAATTAGTACATGTACACGCAGAAATGAACCATCATGATTAATGTAAGCGCGCAATGCATCATATACTGCGGGACGCAGTAAATAAAGTTAACAATTATTCAACAGAAAATCTCCTAGACGCCACATTTTACAACGGATTTTTAGCAAGGGAAAGATTAACGGTAAGTAAATAGACCTTTGGGGCCGTACTTGATGTGGAGGATGGAGAAAATTGGCTGGGAGGTATATCCCTTTAAGCGTTCCTGATAAGATTTATTGTACTGGCCAGGAAGCAGCTTTGTAAAGCGTTGCTGCACTGACTATTTGCTCAATGCCTTTTAGTAAGTAAGGTGACCAGACTGGTGATGCATATTCCAAAATGAGTCTAACATAGACCTTATAGGCTCTAATAAGAAAAAGTACGTTCTGTGATGTACGTTTTTGTCCATTTGCATCTGCGACCATTTATTTATTTTTTATATTTTTTTTTCAGGGTGTCCCAAATATATTCAGCTCGGGTTTGGACATAACGCAGTTGCACCAACCCGACCCCCAATATATCCGTACATTTTGGCGAGCGCTTCAAGACGTTTGGTTGGGCTTATTTGGAACAAAGTTAGCTACAGTTGCTGCTATTACTGTAAGTCAACTTTCAGAAATGTTGTGCATATCTTTAAGCATCTTTAAGCATATCAAAGCCGATCCGATGTTGAACCAATACCCGAAATGCTTGATTGCCCCTCCTGTATATGAAACAGAACCCGCAAGAGTGAAAGAACCCACCAAGTTTCAGCCACTCACAGTTATGATATCAGAACAAAAATGGCTGCCACCAAGTTGCTACATTAGTTGCCAAGCTAATCCCACTGACTATTAGATCAAAGGTTAAATGAAAAGCCTGACTTGCTACAACCAAGAATTTACAGATGTATTTTTTACAACCCGTAGCAATGGTCAAGTTTTTCATTTCACGTGTTAAGGAATAGGCGGTGGGATTAGCTAGGCAACTAATGTAGCAACTTGGTTGCAGCCATTTTTGTTCTGAAAATCGCTACTTTGTTTGGCTGAAACGTGCCAGATTCTTTCACCCTTGTGGTTTTAATATAATAATATAATATAATACAAATTTTCCTCGTGAAAGGGTAAATAACGGAAGGGCAAGCCACGAACACCGGTCCAGGTAAATTGGTTAAACAGGGTAAAATGTACACCAGAAGCTGTAATGGTAGGGGCGCAGTAGACAGTCTGTTAGTGGGAATAATTTTAAGCGTTTAATAAAGATTTTATAACGAAATGTTTGCGGCAATCCCTGCTTGCGGATTGAACACACAACTTGAGGGAGTGCCCTCGAGTTGATGTTAATGGATGTCGTTCGAAAAAAGGCAGATCGACAGCCAATAGCCAATGATCAATCTTGTATGCAAGACTGAGGTCGGCCCTCAGTCGTCTTAATTCGAGTGGCTCAAGACCAGTTTGCTGCAGTCGTTCACCCTGGGAGAGTTCACGTAGAGGTTACGAGTAAACTTCTCAGTGCCGATTCCAACAAATTAATATCCTGGAGAAGGTACGGTGACCAAACTGCTTTTGTAGTTTTTATTTTTGGTGGCATCTTATTTTTGCAAGTACCCAGTTATCTACTATCTGGCCAAGTTTTGGTCGAAAAATATTGAGAAAGAACGGAGATATTAATTTCTTTTTTACCTTTACTGGAGCGAGGACTTCAATTAAATAAATTGAAGCGTATGCTGATTTGCATTCCACCATCAACGATAAGTAGCACGTCCATTTTATCGGCTATGTTCGTGTTGCCGATTTTTTGTGGTAGTCAGTTTGCACGTAACAGTTGTATAACGGGCCTAACGGTTAACCTTTTAACTGCTACGATAATTTTCTATCTTCACAAAAGTAGGGGTAACCTGGACGGGACTCGAACTAGCAACTTGAAGGAGCTCTTCAACGTGAGGCACACGCCTCTACCAACTCGGCCACGGCCGTCTCTAGAGTCGCCTTGTTAAGGGAACCTAGCATTGTTGTAATTTCTCCATTGATGCCCTTCTCGCGCATAGTTTGGACTCTGTTTTTAATACTTAAAGCTGCACTT
>JAHWFP010238205.1:0-13819 GCA_023313725.1 Lithobius niger | reverse complement strand
TGTTTGGTTTTACATTGCTTATACGCCCACTGCCCAGTTTCACTAAATAATTGACACATCTACCTCATGTGGTACTGGTAGAGTGGACTTCAGACTCCAGTTTATCAACAGTAGAAGTTGAGCCAGTTAACTAGTCGGTTTCAGTTGAACTTCGTGGCACTTTCCACAAAAAATTGAAAGTTACCTACAATATTGCCGTAGGAGTATGCAAACATAACACATTTGACTTACACTGTTTGAGGCGTTTCAGTGGTGTGATATCGTCTCATTCTGGCATCTGCAGGCGTAAATTCATCCAGGTTAATCGGCATTAAATAGTCAGCACCTCTCAAGGCAGTCCATAGAGGCTTGTAGCGGACAACCCAGGTTAGTTTGAAAACATGGGATTCAGCTTCAAGAAGAGTCACTTGATTGCAATCATCTGATGTGTGGGATTAATGAGTCAAACTTGGCGGTGTGTTGCAACAAAAAACATTCTTTGTGATATCTTTGCTGTGTTTTGCTTTTTCAAGGCAGTTCTACCCACTGAATCTTTTAATTGATAGGGCAAAGAACAATTTCAGTTTTCGAAAGACGGCAAAACTGGAAGCTTGTACCAGAGCATATCAGTCATAGACTGCACATAATGTTCTCCAACTGTTTTTGCAGTGTTGTTGTTGTTTGTTGAGTAGCTTGGTGCTAGACTTTAAACGCATTCTTTGTCGTTTGCGTTTCATTATCAAATGCTGTTGTAGCGGGTACTGTAGGTTATACATTTGTCCAAACATTTCGACCACATCCAAAATACACGCTCCTGGAAACACAATCACTGTGTGGTACCTTGTCTTTTCCCACGAAAATATTCATAGTGTGATCTTATCGATTGATTTCTGCTGGCAATTGAAAGTTATCCAACAGATCCAGCTGATTCAAAATGCCGTCCTAGAGATTGGAAATTTTCCATTTAAATGGATACTTACCGATCCCCCAATGGTTTCACTATCTTGTCTTTGAAAACAATTTACGCGCACACCAACAACATCCCTCCTGAATGTCATTGGTGTCGGCGGCCACTTATGGTCCGACACTTGCTTGTTGGTTGTCACCATCTTGATGGTGTTCGTCGCCGTTTCCATCTTCCGTGAGACATTTCGCGCCACTTAGGCGATAGGTCTGCCCTCCTGTCCCTCGTGTCCTCTTCAATTTTTGCAGGAGGTACAGATGTATGATAAGATCTAGATTCGGGGTTTGTTTAATATCTCTGTAATGCAGGACGGAAAAGCCAATGGCTCAAGATGGGTTAAAAAAATACGGATGTAAACCTATTTACGTTGCCTTTTGGACTTATATGTCAGACTGCCTGAGCAGGGAATCTCTGTAATGTGTGGTGCAGTGGCAACCAGGGCCACTGCACTGTTACTGAGGTTGGTGCTAATGACCTAGCTGTCGACGCATAGATCCACCTCCCCCCCCCCAGCCTCCCCAGTGTATAATTTTCATTGTTTGGCTTGTTTTCTTCTTTCTTTATGTAATTTACAGTGATTTCGTTGTATTTATTCAAGCATTTAAAAGTTTTGTGTAGTACCCATTGCTCAAAACTAGATATTGGCACAGTGTTCTGCTAGCTCCAACATGTACAAAATCGATGATTCTGCATATGTTTCGGATTATCCATTGTTAGCTGTTATATTTGATGGGCTCAGTGGCTGTACAACTCTGCTGAAAACAGCCAACAAAACGAAATGCAGATCCAAGTATTTTTGTGGAACACAAAACTACAGATCTGATTTACTGCACGTAGCAATAAACTGCAGTTAGCAAACATCGGTAATCAGCGATAATGGTAGATCAAAGTCATGATGAAACGTGAAAACGAGTAACACAATATTATTTAACACTAAACCACCTTTTACAGATCACACCAAACTGTCCTGTTTAAATTTGCGTAGAAAGTTATTAACGATTACATTTTGAAGCACTGTCAGTTTAAAGCACACGCATTGCAGAGCCGACCACCAATCTATATTGTTGCAGGAGGTTCTTCCGGTCGAGATTGGGGGCCATGATGGGGTGAACCAACGTTTCGATATTGCTGTAGGTAGCTCCACTAAGATTCATCAAGAGCACTCACCGGTGAACGAAGCGTTTCATTGCTAGAGATTCCAGTGCTCTAGGGTGAGGGTCGAATTTGGTGTTGGAATGCAGTAGGATTGATGTTTTACCCCAATCAATGGAGTGCTGTGTTTTGAGCAATTCCATTAAGTTTCTCTCATCGGCGTGTGGCCCCCTATATATTCACCTATCCTGACTTCAAGTTTGTAACACATTTCACCTATATAGATATCACTGTATTCTTGGCATGGTATTTTGTATGCCACACTACTTTATTTTGTCACTGAAGCAGGGAGGACAGGGGGTGTTCTGTCGTTTCACTTTTGTCACTCTGGTCACCTTCATTACTGTCTTGGGTGGGTAGTGGGAGGCTTAGAGGTTTCTTCCAGTTTTCGTGGAGCGAGTGGAGTAATAATGGTGTGGTGGGGGGAGGGAGGTGATGGTGGAGGTGGGGCCGGAGAACCACGCATTGATTCCTCTTGGGTCGGAGTAGATTTTCAAGACGGGGAGGGTATCCGAGTCTACTCCTTGTCTGCTGAGTATCTTGTGGAAAGTTTCTTCTTTTACCTGGCAGATAGTGATATGTTCCCTCGGTCTATCTTGGAATGCTGTATCTCCTTTTTTCATGTCTTCCACGATTCATGTACGGTTTTGCCCTCTTGTTCTGTACATTGATGAGGCTGGCTGGATAGCCTCTTTTCAGGAAGGTGGTTTTTGCATCAGTTAGAAACCTCTCTGCTGCCTGAGTTGAGGATGAGTGCCGGACGATCCTTCGAAGTTCATTTCTGAGCAGTGCCCTCAGATGGAATCGGAGATGTCCTGGCTTGTAATGCAGGCCTCTTCTTGTGTGGCAAGATGTCTGATTGGAAGTAAATTATATTTGGTTGCCTTCTTTAAAGAATTTGACGTCAAGGAAAGGCAGGTGACCTTCTTTATCTAGTTCATGAGTAAAACCAATGGAGCTGTCCCACTCATTAAGCACTCGTAGAATGTTGCATAGTGATCCTCGTTTTGGTGTGGTGAACACATTATCTATGTATCTTTCCAAATAGGCATGTCGGGGAACTGAATAACTGATCAACTGATTCATTGAGAAATTGAAAACCAGCTCGGCTAAGGCTGGTGAACAGGAGTTCCCCATTGAGGTTCTCCCTTTATCTTCCAGTAGGCTACATCTTTGAAAGTCACATAGATGGTGAATAAAACTGTTTTGAGTAGTTCTCGTTCCAGTTGTCTCTTTACTTGATGCACATTTCAAGGAAAGAGCGAGTACTGGAGCATGCCATGCCAAAAAGGAATCAACTGGAAATTATCATCTAAATCTTCGTCCACTTTGTGTAGGTAAATGTTCCACTCAAGTTTCAACTCGGTGTCGGGATTTGCAAATTGAGGAATGGCCGAATAGCTCAAGATGTCTCGCGACATGGTTGCTACCTGGGCAACGTCAAATACACATACGGCTTTTAGGAAAGCTATTGCCAATTTCTTTAGATGCATCTTTGCTGAATTTCTTTTTTCTCGTTTTCTGAACATAGTCGTTCGCCGCCAGATATTTCAGCCAAATTAGCAAGTTGTTTTCAGTATTGTAGATAGTGTGAGCAGACTCATCCCTACTTCCACTGCATCACTGATCTTTTCTGGCAAATTGGCTATGAACTGGAGCTTAAGGGCTAGTTTTCTGAATTGTGTTTCCTTAAATTCCTGAATGGTTTCAAAAGCTTGGTTATTACTGCCATTGTCTAAAGCTTTAACCAGAACAGGGTAACAATCAAATTATTCTGAATGCTGTTTCACAGCAAGAAGCCACGTGTTCCATCTGCTTAGCACAGGTTGTGGGGGAGAGGAGGGGGGGGGGGGCTTTAGGTTTATCGAGTCCTTCTTTCTTGGACACTTCTTGGTAAATTGCTTGCTTTTTTTTTGCGAGAGGTTTTAAAGAGCTTCTTCACACCAATCAAAAGCTGGTCCACTTCAGGGAGACCTTTTCTCCACTGCTCTCCAACCAAGCTGAAGATGTGGGGCCCAATAACCTGCATGGACAGCTGAAGGAATGACGGCATGCACAATTTCAAAAGCACATCCCATGTAGGCCACATTTTCCGTGATGAACCTAGAACCTTTACGTAGGAATTCCAGTTTGAGCCAAAGTTCGTAGCACAGCACCAGCAACTGATCCATTAACACCACCAGTGATCTCATGGTGTCTATTAAATAGGGTTGCAGTTTATTACTTCCTTTGCCTTCAATAGGTATAGCAATAGTGTTCAGTATACCCCTGTTTTTACAATCCGTTGTCTCGTCAGTGACTGTCCTAATCGAATGAGAAGCCACCAGTATCACTTTGATATGCATTTGCTCTTCGTAGACGTCTTGTACTTTAGTTTATCGTAAATAGTCAGCGCAAGGATTCGATCTCCCGTTCGCCACGTGCTTCTCCAAAAGAGCTCGCACATGTGGGTTTCCCCAACTTCTCTAGTGGAATATCGGTCCATGTGAAGATGTCCAATGCTAAGACAACATGTGTCTTTTCGAAACTTTTTTATGCAGAACAGTAGTCAGCGTATTTGTCTTTTCCCCCTGCTACTTCTTTTGTTGTGCCATGTGTTTTGGTGGTGTTTCTTTGCCGTTGTTCCTGCAGTTGCTTTTCACAGGCAGAGTGGTTCCCTCCACCAAGATGAACGTCGATGGTAGATTTCTGTCGATGGTCCACCATAACCGCACAAGCTTGGCGAAAAAGCAGTCTATCACTATAGTAAGGTGACCTTTGTACTCTTTCACCCGATCTACTCCAGTTTTATTACCGACGTGAAAAGGATTATCTACCATTACGTAAAGTTGACAGCTCCACGACCACTACAAGCAACGCGAAGCGACCCGGAAGTGGTTGCTGCTGGCCACACACAGCACAGTGATTTAAAAGCAAACCTTCTTGGCTGTAGCTCGTAGTGCATCCGACTTAGTGTAATTCTGCCTGACTATGGCTGACTAAGCTGACTCTTACTAGTTAGTACATTTGACAGACCATATATTGACTTTTAAGTTATCCCAATTTGCACTAGCCTTACCCAAAGTCTGAGGCGTTTCAATCAAATTGGTATCAAAAGATGACATTATTAAACCCACTGTCTTTTCATTTGGGATGTCCCTTAATTCTAACAGTTTAACATCTGTTGGTTTTGGTATGCACTTCGGTGATGTAATAATGGTTCAACCCTTTTAGCCCATATGCTAAATTTTTTTTACCATTTAAGGGTTGTAAATGCTGAATATTGGTCTAGAGATTATGCGAATTATCTGCCACTTTAACACTTCTGTTATTCTAAAAACGTCAAGATGCATACTCTGGAATGTAAGCATTTTGAGCATTCCCTTAAAATTGGTAGCAGAATCTTCACAAAATATAATTAACGTGCTGTTCATAAGGTTCAGCAGAAACCTCTTCCATTTTTAAACATACTTGCATTATGGTAAGATGAATCCTCCAAGAGTTGTCGAAAAATCCAGGCCTTGTTGTTCTCCAGTTTTCGACACACTTTTTACCACATTGTCAGAGGGTGGCCCATTTGCGAATCGATGCAGTGAAGATAGACCCGAAATAAAAAAAGAAGTAGGTTTCATCTAATAACAATAACAGATTGCAATTAGGCTTGGAAAAATTACAAGTTAAAAAAGCAAAAATAAAGCGACGTGCTCTTGGGGAATTAACAGAAGAGAGTGAAGTCTGGAGTCCCAGTTGTCTTCTTTTTTAGCAAAACGTTGCTCCAGGTTGCAGCTTCTACAATATCCGGATTTGGAGTCTGGAAGGACCCAAAAACTAAAGCGGTAGGAAATACTGTTCTACCCATGTGTTGCAAAAACTACGTCTTCCTGTCAATTGACAAGTACACCATGAGTCATACTTGCCAACTGGATGGTACTGACAGAACTATTTCACAAAGTCTTCTAGCAGCCCTGATGCAGTGTTTCATGGACTGCTTGAAGAGCACCCATGAAGAAGTGTCCACTAAAATGACACTACATGCCATCAGTGCCAAAGACAGAGGAACAGCTAAACAACTGGAATCAGGACACAGAAGTTTTAGTCCTGTTAGTGAGACGCTCTCCAAGACTTCCAGAAAACACATTCTTTTCTCCAATATCAGGTTAATCAATAGCAGTTCACACAATATTACAATCCCAGGGAGCATTCAAAGCACCGCTGGGGTTTCACACTTTGTCAGGATGTGAATACTGGAAGTTTGTTTGAAAAAGGGAAGTTGCCCTATTGGAAAGCATTTATTTCTGCAAGTGAAGAATTTTTTGCCCTAAATAAGCTTGAAGCATTCTTGAGGTCATGAGGTACATAACAAAATAACATCATGTGCAGAATTCTGATGGAGGACGTTAATGGCCAAAAGTTGCATTCCACTGGGGGTTCCCTTATACCTACACTTAAAAGATCTTAACTTTCAAGCCCTTGCATGATCACCTAATGATCATACAAGGGAAAAGCCATCAATCATTCAATATCTTGTTGGCCATGGATGGAATATTCTCTCTGTTATGTGTGAAGAACCATTTTCTCCACAGTCCATCGTGTAATTGACTGAATTTTATGTTCGTTTATGAAGAACCGACGTTCACCACCGTGAAAATGTTTTAACACACAATCTGCCTGGTTCAGAAATGTGCATGTGCAATCATGGCGAATGTCTTTGTGACAGTTTATATGTATATCTACCAGAGTATAGTACACTATCTTTATAACAAACCACTTAGTGCACCAAAAAAAATGGTTCTTTATATAGAGAGTGCTCGCCATACAGCGAACTTTCAGTGAATCAGTGTGAACAATTCCTGATATGTAGAGTCAAAAAAAAATACCCAAAACCAAACGTCGCATTGTTGTTTTCAAAGCAATGTTAAATGTCAGCTGCAGTAGTTTAGAACTGTTTGGTGATACTGTGCCCAAAAATGCATGTTGCAGGTTCATGAATGCAATTTAATTTCTGACTATTCAAGGTAGGAAAAAAAAACTTATGTCAGCTACAATAGTTTAGTACTGTTTGGTGATACTATACCATAAAAAAAATAAAGCACCTTAACTAGACTAGGCCTAGCCTAAATGTTGCAGTTTCATGCATGCAATTTACTTTAATTCTGAGTATTCAAAGTAGGAAAAAAAACTTATGTTAACTACAGTAGTTTATTGCTGTTTGGTGCTACAGTACCAAAAAAAGTGTACCTTTAGTAGGCCTACATTTTGGAGTTTCATGCATGCAGTTTACTTTAATATTGAGTATTGTTCAGAGTAGGAAAAAATATATATATAATTACAGATCCTGTGGCCAAAGCAAATTTGTTTAATACTACTTTTGCAGCCAATAGCATTGTTGATAATAACATCATTCCTTCAACAAATTTGGATTTTGAACTTGGCAGAGAACTTTGAACTACTGTACATTTCACCCCATCAATTGTGCTTTCAGCTCTTACTGAGCTCAAGCAGAGTTACTCTGTGGGACCAGAGGGTTTCTCTGCTTATTTTTACAAAGAAATTCGTTACCAAATTTGTACGCCCTTGGCCTTCATTTTTGCATTATCCTTTGACTCGGGAAAAATCCCCAGTGTTTGGTCCACAGCAAATGTGGTTCCAATTTTTAAAGAAGGGAATGCTGCTGATTCACAGAATTACAGACCAATCGCCCTTACGTGCTCCCCATGCAAAGTCATGGAAAAAATCATTCGCGTTCAGATGCTCAAATACACCAACACTCATAATCTAATTGGTGATGACCAGTTTGGTTTTATGCCAGGGCGATCCTCAACTCACCAACTTCTGTTGGCTTTGGACAGGTGGACTGAAGCTACAGATATAGGATTGCCTACTGATGAAATTCTTTTTGATTTTCGAAAAGCTTTTGAATCTGTAGTTCGTAGCAAACTTCTTTTTAAACTTAAAATGTTGGGTTTTGATGGAAAACTTCTTGCCTGGATTGGTGCCTTTGTTACTGGTCGCACACAACGTGTTATCCTCTGTACTTCTTACTCTTCAAGTTTGGATATTGTTAGTGGGGTCACGCAGGGTTCTGTGCTCGGTCCATTTCTTTTCGTCGTTTTTCTAAATGATCTATCTTGTAATATTCGTAACACGGAACAGCTAAAATTTGCAGATGATCTCAAGCTTCACAGTGTGATCACTGATTCACATGATAATGAATGTATTCAGGCAGGGATCGGTCATGTTTTTAGTTGGTCCATTGACTGGTAATTACCAATCTCTACCGCAAAATGTAAAAGTTTCCATATCGGGAATGTCAATCCAGTGTGCATTTATGTGTTGGACGGGGTCCCACTGCCAGGAATTTTCTCTGTTAAGGACTTGGAATTTGGTTTGATGCCAGTCTTAAATGCACCACCTACTGCGGTCACATCGTGTCAAACGCTAATCGACGTCTTGCTGTTGTTCAGCAAGCATTTACTTCGGGTTGTGTAAACACTAAGCTGTGGGCATATAAGGTCTTTGTTTGCCCCTTACTGGAATATGCTACTCCTGTCTGGTGCCCTTATCTCATGCAAGATATCGATCATATCGAATCCACTCAGCGCCGCTTCACAAGATCTCTGACTGGCATGCGACACTTGCCGTACAATGCCCGTCTAAATAAACTTAATTTAGAATCATTGGAGCTACGACGTCTTAAGGCTGACCTCATACTTACCTTCAAAATTCTGAATGGTTTTCTGTCGGTCGACTTGCCTTTTTTCGACTTAAGTACTGTAACCTGTACCCGGGGACATAGCTCTAAATTGGTAGTCCCTAGATCTAGGCTAGATTGCCGAAAAAACTTTTTCTCTGTCAGGGTTGTTAAAGCTTGGAATTCCCCGACTGAGCAAACTATCTCTTCACCATCTGTTGCAGCCTTCAAGCGTAATTTGGGTCTTTCTGACTTGACTTCGTTCCTAAAGAGGCCTGAACACTGTACTCTTTAGCTGCCACCAGCCATTTTATTGTTTTAAATTAAACCATTATTTTTTTTTAATTCGTGGACTGGCGTAAGGAGTATCCTTTGCCATGTCTGTTTTCATTTCACCTTCAACTTGGTTTTTAAACTTTTTTTATTATATATTTTTTTATCTTGTTAATGTTTGACAATTGGTTTAGGCCATGCTTTAAACTGCGATGCATTTTATTTTTATTTTTATTTTTAAGAAACATTGACAATGAAACAGCTTTTCCCCTCACTTGTCCCTCACGTTTGGCGATGCCATCGGGGACCATTGTGTCCCTGGTAGGTCTAACCTTGGTGGTAAGGCATTCGTGACCCCAACCCAATACCATCTACCCTTCCTCTGTAGCGAGGCCATTGTCTTCGTTTTAAACTCTTGAAGTCCTAAACTTCTGTAATTTTAACTTTTTGTTTTAACTTCAGATGGCAGTCAGTGACCACCAGGTCCTTGCCATTCCGGTTGCGTTTGCAACGAACTTATTATTATTATTATAATAACTCCATTTTTTGTTTATTGCTAATTTAGTCACTAGCTTCTCTACTGCACAAAACAGCTGCCACATCTGGATATTCTTAACTTACCTGCAGAAATGTATGTAAGTCCGTAAGAGTATGCACTGCCTCTGCTGTCGTTTTGATTTTTGGTTCTCGTTTTGGTTCATTATTATCTGCGTCGTCTGACGAATTTAGTACGGCAAGTGGGTCGGGGGTCGTGAATTCGCTGCACTTTGTCAACGATTTCTTTATCTGCTAATGACTGTCTCACAGGCAACTCAAACAAGTTTGGTAGTCCTTCGGGTGACTTTTTTGTCAAAATCTGTTGAGCATTAGCCATCATCATTGTCTTATTCAATAATTTTACCAGCAACGTCAACTTCGGCAACTTGGTATTTCACAAAACCTGCCATGCGGCAACAATTTTCAATACAGCTGGCCTTACATCATCCCATGCACGAGTAACCCACTGAACTGCCGTTCCAATGTCAACTTTCGTTTCTCTCTTTTAAGCTAGGTCTAAAACTAATCTTTTCACAAAATGGCCACAGTATTTCACTTTAGCTTTCTGGATAATTCTCTGGTCTAGTGGTTGTGATTTTGATGTGGTGTTGGTGGAAAGTACTGAGTTCCACTGAATCAAAGTCAGTGGATTTTTGTGAGTTATCCAAGAAGATAGAGCCGTAGCCAAGATTTAACCTTGTACAGCCACGACCCAGGATGCCAAAAAAGTTGGAACTCATACTTGAAGGGAAAAAAACAATGGGGAGGGGGCAGGGATTTCTTGAACAAAAAAAATCACTTTATTTTCTCGTAGAAAAGAATCTAAAAATAAACCTACTAGAATTCAGTAACTTTGCAGTTGCCAGCCGTTCCCACTTTACTGGCCACTTCCCAGAAAAGTCGTCGATCTCATGTCTCTACTGGATATGTTGAATGTTTAAGTGGGTAAGATACTGCTAATACCGCAGACACCATTACCACCTATGGAAAGGGTTGCTATCTTTAACCTGAGTCGGCACAACAATCTTATATGAGGTGCTGCTATACCTAACTTTCCTAAACTGCTACCACCTCTACGCCTATTAAGACAGGAAACAGTTTAAAGGAAGAACCAAAGACTATTGTAAAGTTGATAGGTCACAGATCAGATTAGATTAATTTGGAAGCGGTAACCCTAATGGATTTTCGGCCCAAACAAATTGAATTTATTAACGTAGAGCCTCGGCCGAAACGCCACGCGCTCTATGTACAAATTAACAACCACCCCAGTCTTAACATACAACAATACTTAATTCAAACAATCATTACATCAACAAACATACAACAATTAGTTCGTAAGGCCGTAAGGCATTAAAGACCCCCAAGATGTAAATTATAAATAACTTTAACGTTACAACAATATCCATCATGATAGAATTTTACCCACCACACGTGCTATGTGTGGCGGTGGTCTGGCTACGGCCGTGTAAGAAGAGAAGAATCTTTCTTTTTTGTTTCTTCGTCATCTTGTCTAATTAATTTAAAACATGTGACGGACATGCTCTTTTATAGAATATTTTTCAAAATTAAGCCATTTTGACCCAGCCACAACTAGACACCGGCTACTACTAATTCATGATTGATAAAACACCCGGCTACAATTAGAGACTGGCTACTGCTAATTCAGGAGTGGGAAAACACCTGGCTACAATTAGAGATCGGCTACTACTAATTCAAGAATGGGAAACACCTGGCTACAATTAGAGACGGCTGCTACTAATTCAAGAATGGGAGAACACCTGGCTACAATTAGAGACCGGCTGCAATTGAGGACCCAACCACAAATAGAGGATTTACGGTATTTACAAATTGTTAGTTATAGGGAAAAATTCTTTATTCAGAGGTGCATTATATCATGAGTGTATATACTGTACTTAACAAAGGCAGCGAAGCAGGCAATGAAACTGATTAGCAATTTTCAGATGTGACTATTGCACTCATTTGTATTACAAACTATTGTTCAAATACTGACTGAGCAAATTATGTGGCATCTGTGTGCCGAGATTTTAAATGACCATTTACTGCGCTATTTGCATGAACCGTGAGTTCGTACCCGGTTAAATAAAAATGCGGCCCAACTATTAATTTTTCGCAATACATGTTACGGACATTTCTTTTATCTTTTGATATTATAGTGGCCAAGGTACGGATATTTGTTTATATTGTAATGGTCTCATATTGGATGACATCAAATGACACCGATCAAATGATACCACTGGTAACTTCCCTTTATTTACCTTGCAACAGGGACCTTATTAGTTCACATTGCTGCCATACTATAGTGAATAAACTTAGTCGGGAGAGCTTCCATTAGTTTAAGCAGTTTTACTTGTATAGTGTGAGCTACTGCGGTGCTGACGAAAATCGCACAAAGGTTCGTCCAGGAAATAGTAAGAAATTATACGGGAAGAAGGTAGATCATCACAGGTTATTTGCCCATTTATAAACAAATTCCTGCCTTTATTTTAAGCCAACGCTAACAAAGATTTAATGATCTAGAAAGCAAGAAAAAAAGTTGAATAAAAAATAGTAAACTCACTGGGAAAAAAATGTAGTAAATGTAGCTAAGAATTTTCATAATGAAAATGTTGAACCTCGTCTTTACTTAAGTATTTTTTTTTCAGCGTTCCTGTGATGGTGGCTTCATTTTCAGCAAGTTTTTTTGTAAAGACATTTAGCCTAGGTTCTTACTTGGATCTGGCTTTTGATACGTAGCCTAATATAATATTCTGGCGTTTGTAAGTTTGGAGTAATTTTCCAAAAACTAACCAACATTATCTCCGATTGTCTCTTGTATATTTGCAGGTCATCTTCTATACCCAGGGCAAGTACAATTCCACGATCTTATGTGATAGCTTCTATTCCACGAACTTGATAGAATTGCCCAACCTCCAATCTGCAGACACAAGATTGCAGAGACAATTATTCATTTTTGCATTTTGATGTTATGTGCAATTGTACTGAATGTGTAGTGTACACTTCGATCCTAGAGATCAAGTTTAGCACCGGCCTTGGTGATTAACGTTTGGGGTCTTGCAATCATAAATGGTCTGCCTATTCTCCAGGTATGTGACAAAACTTAACAGCAACTTAATATCAAGAATTGTAAAATTGTAGGCTTCATCAGTCTCATAGGGCGAAGTTTGCCCCATTCCATTCCCTTCTCTAGTCTCTCTTTAAATAATAGGTGCTTGTCTCAGGAAATGTTAACAATGTGCCAACAGGCGACGGAAACTTGCCATTAATTGGGTGATTTAGGGTAAGCTTTATCATTAAAAAACAAAAATAAAGGTAACCACAAAGTTGGCTAATTAACAATAGGCCCATCGCCCAGCCCGCCAAATGCATTGTCCAGTTCGCTGCCCAAACGACGAGACACGTCACCTGGCCAAAAAGATCATTAATATGAGGTAGAAGCAGTAATCACCGAATCCTCGAACGCAATGCTAACCTCCCATTTCATCTGGTTGAAATAATTCCGAACGTTCGCATGCAACTTCATGGAAGTTACACTAAACACAACTTCACTCATAAAACCAAACCGTACTACCGTTCATCCTGGCCGTTGGCGGCTATTGTAGAGCAGGGAACACGCACGTCTTTTCTCCACACATGCTCAAAAGCGAGTGGGGAATTTCCCCAGGAGCCAGGCGGCTGCAGCAGTGATGCTGGCAGCGTGCCTAGCGGGAAATGCGGGCAACTGGCGTTGAATTCAATAAATTTAAGAAATTTGATTGTTTTGAGCATGGGAAAAGCCAAATTAAGCGAATTTCGCATGTATACTGGAGTAAGTATTTTGCAGATAGTAAGAAAGGATATCTTGAAAGGAGAAGTAAGTGTCTAAGAATTTCTTGTGTAGCCTTTCGAGAGAATCGACCAAATAATGTTTTTGCATTCTTCGCGTATTCCTAATTGTTTTAGTGTCTTTTTTTCCTAGTTCCATAGTGCTGTTTCTGTCTTCTTCCAAACATGCTCGAACCGAATTGCCAACAGTTTCCAAATTTAAACTGTTGGGCTTTTTCTTTCTGTAATAACGTAGGCTAGCACTCTTGTGTATTTTCTGTTTGCGTGTGGACTAAGAAACGGCTTGGCTGGATTAATTACTCTATACTTCTTTAACGTGCTGCCTGAAACGCACTTGGCAAACTTGGTGAACTTGTGCTTCAGTAAACAGAAGCCGCTTCTTGATGGCCTGTTTTCCTTGC